>CM042010.1:116716261-116986261 GCA_023525715.1 Cichorium intybus
GCTTGAATTCTTCAAGAATGCTTACATTTTTCAAGAATTGTCCAGTTGCAAAGGCGATCTAGAAAAGAAGACGGCCACACTTGTAATTTAGTATACAATGAATGTAATTTGGATTTAATTTTTAATAATGTCTATTATTTCATTTGTAATTTGTAATAAGAATTATCATTATTTTGATGCAAATTGTTTTTCTTGAAAATATGCATTCATATTCTTTATGAATGTTAGTTCCAAAATAAATATTGAATGTAATCATGTTTTCTTTAAGAATGAAAGAAAATATGTGAGAAAGAACTCGAAAAATGATTTGATGTGTTGAATGGAATTGGTATTCTAAAGAAAAGTTGATTTAGTTTGAATATATAAGATAAAATCCGAGATTTGATTTGATTTATATTAATTAACTTGACTTAATTACCTAAAATGTAGGTAGTATTTACTTTCTCTCTCTTAATAAAATGTCATATTTAGCCTTATAATTAATTAGGTCAGGTTATATAGTATATGTCATCCCATGATAATAACGTGTACTCTCAAATCACATTCTTTCATTTTTTTAATCTAACGGGCACAAATTAGTCACATATTCACACAAATTGTGATTCATATTTGAATATATATATATATATATATATATATATATATATATATATATATATATATATATATATATATATATATATATATATATATATATATATATATATATAGAGAGAGAAAGAGAGAGAGAGAGATAGTGTGTGTGTGTGAGTGAGTGAGAGGTAAGTTCAATTGAGAAATATTATAAGGTTGCGAACATAAGAACAGATCTCAGCCATTTAAATTATCAAATCAATGGCTAATTTGATTGTTTCATTTATGTAAATATATAAAGCTGAAGGTATCCATATGCAATTAAAAAACTTGGCAAGGGTATAATGGGTATTCTAAATATATATTTTATTAATTATATCTTAATTTCGTATTACAAATTATGAAGTTTCTCTCTATCTCTATTAGGGTTCCTCACGACAATTCACAATTGTTTCCCTTCTTTCGTTGATAACTCATCTGTCGTCGTCATCTCTCTCTATTTCACGCAGTTGGATTTCCATTGATGAAAAATTCAGTCAATCTTGAACATCAGAACCATGTAAGGCCTCCCTCTCTGCCTCTCTAGAGTCCTCTGCCATCATCGTCTTCCTGTCTCTAAGGAGTCTTTATCTCTTTCTCTCTCTGCAACACATTCAACACATAGTTTTAGTTTCTGAATGTGTGCTTTTTTGACATATAAATTGAAACGAGATTGTAGATCATGATCGGAGACGGGAGGTAATGAAGCGAGCAATATCGAAAAATAGTAGTCACATTCTTTCAGATACAATCGATGGGGAGGTATGTGAAAGTGAAGTTGTCCTCAGATCATCATCAAATTGCATTGCTGACGATGATGATCAATCATCAATTTCTCATACTCCTTGTACAACAAAAGCTGCCTAAGAGGCCCGCTTTCAATTTATATTGTTTCTTTTTACGTTTATACATTTGAAAACTCTTGTGATCTCAATGAATCGACTTTATATTTGCCCTAATTTGATTTTTTGAATGCGATATGTTACTTTCTATTATAATACCATAATTTCTTCGGTACTTACGCAATGTTCAGTTTCTCGTGTCAATCTTGAATTATCAATTCAATATGTTAATAGTTGACCATTATGGAAGGGTGAATCTATACATACCTACTATCTAGTTGTACCCCCTGATTTGATTTTTTTTTTTTGTTTATTTTTTGTCGTCTTTTTTTTTCTTTTATTAATAGTATTTGATTTGTTATTATTATTATTATTAGAAAAAATAATATTGAATTTACCTTTTATAACTTTTACGTTTTAGTAACAATAAACAATATTTTTTTAAATAATTACGACACAACGAACGACGTTTATAATTTTATAAAATTAAGTCAAAATAGTATCAAAACGGTTATGTCAAATTTGAACGAATGTCAAATTAATGAATTTAGCCTTTAGAATTTTTACGTTTTACTAACAACAAATAGTTTTTTAAATTAATTACGACACAATGAACGACGTTTATAATTTTACAAAATTATGTCAAATTATATCAAAATGGTTATGTTAAATTTGAACGAATGTATAAAAAATAACAACATAACTAATAATAGCAATGCAAAGTTTGGTCCAATATTACAATTGCACGGTGCGTTATATGGATAACAAACATAAACATTTAGTCAAGCATTATACAATGTTTCCCATTCAGCAGAATGTTCTAATCAGTACGCACGCATAAGCCTGGACAAACGGAGATGGTGTACAACTGGATGGACGAATCAAGAATGACGGTTTTCGACTAATAATAACGTGATTTTCGATTACCTACAAACAGTATAAACCCTAAGGATTTTATAAATAATAAATTCTACGTACAACCACTTGATTTATAAACGACTGCATAAATTCAAAATACAAAAAATATGAGGCATTTGATTATCAATAAACACGAACGATTATAATTTTATAAAATATAATAATAATAAATATAATTTAATAATAATAATAATAATAATAATAATAATAATAAAAGACAACAAAAGTCAAAATTAGTATAAAACAAATCAATTAGTCAAATCAAGAGACTATATTAATTAAAAAAACTAATTTAATTAAAATTGTTTTTGATTTGATGGTTTTAGGGGTACAAAATGAAATTGGGGAGGGGGGGGGTCTATAGGGGTGTATTGATTAAAAAAATAATTTAATTAAAACCCTGGATTGTCTTTTGGAATCCGAATTGTGGTCTTGTGACATTTCAAATGTACTTCGATCTATTGAAAAGACTGGATCTCAAATCTTTTTAGGAGAGAAAAAGAGAATCTTGGTTTCTTGCTTTGCATTCATTAGTGATACATTCGTTAGTGACGGGTTTTAGTGATGAGTTTTTCTAGTTCCATCGTCTGTGGTGTAAGATAAAGGTTGTAAGAGCGTGACAATGCAGCGTTTTATTCGTTAATGATTGTCTAATTTTACTCATTAATGCTTATCTAGTTTTATTCATTAATTTGAGAGTATTCAAACTACAGGAATAAGAAGTCGATGATGATTTTTTTGTTTTTTGTTCATTAGTGATGACTTTTTTCTAGTTCCATTGTCTGTTGTGTAAGGTAAAGGCTGTAAGAGGGTGGCAATGTAGCATTTTATTCATTAGTGTAACATTTTATTTATTACTGATTATCTAGTTTTATTCATTAATGATTATCTAGTTTTATTCACTCGTGATTACAATATGCTTTTCTACATTTATTGTTTATTTTAAATATTTATTCTTTATTAATTGACAAGATTATTTTTGTATTTCATTTTGTTCATTTTAACATGATATTTTTATAATCACACTTGTCGTTATCTTTCTTGCATTTCAATTATTTTATTTTACTATTTTGTTTGTATATGTTTTTTATTATATGAAGTCTTTCAATGGTGCATGAAAAACCCTCAATTAAGGTCCATGATGCCCGTGGCGGTAATGTTATACCTATAAATCAAATGAGTGAAAGGGAAATTAAAGGTTGATGTTTTGAACAGTGTGCAAATCAGATTAAAGAAATGGAGTTTAAAGCTTTGATGTTTTATACATAGATATATTCATTGATGTTTCAGGTGTATTCATTTATGATTAGGACAAATTTATTTACAACTAGAGGTTTATTCATTTATAATTAACGGTGTAATTATTTATGAAATATACTTTCTTCATTTATGATTATAATTATATTGGAATTATCTTCGAATTATGTTTTGTTCATTTACGATAATAACCCTATTCATATATAAACACAAAATGCATTTTATTCATACTAGATTGCAAATATTCTGATAAAATAGTAAACTTTTCAATATCATTGATTCTTTGATTGATAAAAAACATTTTTCAAAAAGAAAATCATATTATATGATAATTTCATTAATTTTTATAATTAAAAATGGAATTTATACATTCCTAAAATTTGAAATAAAAAAATTCAATAAGTTAGATTACATCCTACTATTTTAAAAATTAGTTAATTATCTTAACTTATTCATATTAAAATACATTGTAAAATTATATTTATACCCCTATAAAATGATTGGTCCAGAATTATTCTCGCTTTCTCAACTTTAAATATACACCCTTTAACAAAAATCAAATTATTTTCAACCACTCATATATAATTTTTCCAGAAAACAATGCAATTTCAACCAATAAAAAATAAGTTTACTTTCAACAAAGGTGTACATGAAGTATAATGAGGTGTTTATTTAGTATTTCACACACACACATATATATATGTGTGTATATATATATATATATATATATATATATATATATATATATATATATATATATACTATATATATATATATATATATATATATATATATATATACACAAACACACACACATACATATGGTGTGGATCCAGTGATGACTCAAAAAATAGTGAGAACTGCGAGAACAATTCTCCATCACCTATTTCGTCAAAGGCACAGACGCCAAACTCAATACTTCGACGTGACGCGATCGTATGTGACGCACGTCCGTGGAACGTAATACGGACTCGATAATCTAATCACATGCGACGAACGTCTATAGAATGTCATTTAAGTGGGTTTTTCTGTTTATTTTTGTTTCTTTATAAATTTTTTTATTTTAATTTTTTTTAAATGTATATATACTCGATTTTCACTTATTTTATTTTATTTTTTGTTTTATTTGTTATTTTTTCATTATTTATTTCTTTATTTATTATTATTATTTTTTTTAATTTTTTAATTTTTACTACACATTTGTAGTTACTAGTGTTATTTTGTTTTTGTTCTTTTGTTTTGATTTTTTTACCTTTTTATATTTTTGAACTAAATATAGGTTCGAGTTTTTAATGTTGAACAATTATGAAAGTTTTGAATCATAAAAAATTAAGTATCATAATATTTTCAGGTCATACTATTTTTAAATCATATTATTTTTGGATCATAAAATTTTGGATCAATACATTTTGAATCAAAGTATTTTGGATCATATCATTTTTAATCACATGATTTTGGATCAATAATATATTGATTAAATAAAGTTTTTGTTTTTAACAAATTTGGGATCATTATATATGTTGAATCATTTAATTTTGAGTTATAAAAGATAAAATTAAAGATCATAAAATATTTTTAGATCATAACAAATTAAGGATCATTAAAATATTGAATCATAAGTTTTTTTAAATCATAAATATTTTGAATCGTCTCATTTTGGATCGTATTAAATTCAAAAAAATTAAAAACTTGTAATTTTTCAAATAAAGTTTGTTATCTAAACAACTAAACTTAAAAAAAATCAAAATGTTCATAATATATGATATATATAATTAACCTTTAAAACTGTTTTTAATTTGAAGAACGAAAATTTTCACATATTATTTTTTATAAAAAGTTAAAATCATTTAAACAAAACGTTCGTATTCTTAACAATAATATTTTTAAAAATCTTCTTTTACAACCTTATTAAAATAGAATTACAAAAAACTCTTTCAATTGCTTTTTTGAATAGGTTTAGAACCATAAAAGACTCAAGAATCACGACTAAATTCCATAAAAGACAAAGACTTGACTTATGGTCGAGTAAGTTTACTTGAATACTTGTAATTTCTTAAGATAAATTTCATCAAATAACAAAAAACAGTCAAAAGTTAAAAGGTAAAAAGTAAATATTGAGTTTTCTTTTTGTAATTTTTGGGAATTTTGCATTAACGTCAAACCATATTATTATATTTTACATAATTAACGGTGTAATTATTTATGAAATATACGTTCTTCATTTATGATTATAATTATATTGGAATTATCTTCGAATTGTGTTTTGTTCATTTACGATAATAACCCTATTCATATATAAACACAAAATGCATTTTATTCATACTAGATTACAAATATTCTGATAAAATAGTAAACTTTTCAATATCATTGATTCTTCGATTGATAAAAAACATTTTTCAAAAAGAAAATCATATTATATGATAATATCATTAATTTTTTATAATTAAAAATGGAATTTATACATTCCTAAAATTTGAAAGAAAAAATTCAATAAGTTAGATTACATCCTACTATTTTAAAAATTAGTTAATTATCTTAACTTATTCATATTAAAATACATTGTAAAATTTTATTTTACCCCTATAAAATGATTGGTCCAGAACTATTCTCGCTTTCTCAACTTTAAATATACACCCTTTAACAAAAATCAAATTATTTTCAACCAGTCATATATAATCTTTCCAGAAAACAATGCAGTTTCAACCAATAAAAAAGAAGTTTACTTTCAACAAAGGTGTACATGAAGTATAATGAGGTGTTTATTTAGTATTTCACACACACACACACACATATATATATATATATATATATATATATATATATATATATATATATATATATATATATATATATATATATATATATATATATATATATATATATATATATATATATATATATACATACATACATACATACATACATACATACATACATACATACATACATACATACATACATACATACATACATATGGTGTAGATCCAGTGATGACTCAAAAAATAGTGAGAACTACGAGAACAATTCTCCAGCACCCATTTCGTCAAAGGCACAGACGCCAAACTCAATACTTCGACGTGACGCGATCGTATGTGACTCACGTCCGTGGAACATAATACAGACTCGATAATCTAATCACATGCGACGAACGTCTATAGAATGTCATTTAAGTGGGTTTTTCTGTTTATTTTCGTTTCTTTATAAATTTTTTTATTTTAATTTTTTTAATGTATATATACTCGATTTTCACTTATTTTATTTTATTTTTCGTTTTATTTGTTATATTTTTCGTTATTTATTTATTTATTTATTATTAATTTTTTTAATTTTTTAATTTTTTAATTTTTACTACACGTTTGATGTTACTAGTGTTATTTTGTTTTTGTTCTTTTGTTTTGATTTTTTTTACCTTTTTATATTTTTGAACTAAATATAGGTTCGAGCTTTTAATGTTGAACAATTATGAAAGTTTTGAATCATAAAAAATTAATTATCATAATATTTTTAGGTCATACTATTTTTGAATTACATTATTTTTGGATCATAAAATTTTGGATCAATACATTTTGAATCAAAGTATTTTGGATCATATCATTTTTAATCACATGATTTTGGATCAATAATATATTGATTAAATAAAGTTTTTGTTTTTAACAAATTTGGGATCATTATATATGTTGAATCATTTAATTTTGAGTTATAAAAGATAAAATCCTATCATTCTCAAATAATACTCCCATTCTCAAATAATACATATGTATTCTGGGAAATAGATTTAAATAAAATCTAAAACATTTTGATGTCGTGTTAATCCCCATTGCATCACTCGTACAACAAGAGAATCAAAGTGTAGATTATTTCCGGCTATTGAGCGTTGGATGATCTGAAACACAAAAATCTTATCGATAAAAAATAATAGAACTAAAAATCAATCAAGATCATAAAAAGAGCATAAACTTGACGGTAATTAAAGGTGTTTTTTCATTCTTCGTTGAACATAGAATTAATTTGTTGAAAAAACACGCAGGCGACATTTGTTTGACATGGTTTGATTTAAGTACTAAAGAGTGAATTACCTTTTGCGTCCAAAAGTAATTAATGGCGCCTGTGTATCGCTGGTAAAGTGTGTTTCAAAATCTTCGGAAGGATATCGATCGTTGTCAAGGGTCTCATTAATCAAGGGTGACAGATGACGATTACTAGCGGTGATGGTGGATGAAGCAGTGGAGGAAGTCGGCGACGATGGTGGATGACGTAGGGGAGGAAGACGGCTGCCGATTGAAGACGTGAGAGAGACGGGGAGGATAAATAGGGTTGGTAAGTTACGTTCCATAAATATAGGCATTTAATTTGGGCAAATTAATTAATTAATTAATGGAATTAATATTTAGATTATATAAATTGACTAATTTGCCTCTATCATATGATTGATCCAGAATTAGTCTTACAATCGTACAATATTTAGAAAATGTATTTGAACATACATATATATATATATATATATATATATATGTATATATATATATATAGTATTGATAAAAAACCCTCTATAATATAACATGTGTATATAGAAGTCAATTCACACAACATACATACCAAAACACAAAACACATAGGAGAGATTTATAGATTTTTTTAATATTCTTTTCCAATTAAGAATCCGACTGTTTAAACACACATTGTTGTATAATTTGACTGTTTAATATAAAAGTTCTCAATTGAATCTTTTCTTATATATTCTCCTATTCTCACCCATAAATTAAGACGTGTAATTTGACTGTTTAAATACACATTGTTGTGTAAGTATCTGAATATTTTAATATTCTTTTCTGATTAAGAATTTAATAAAAAGGAATAATGGTTTTAAAAAGAATGTTGGAATCTGTAAGGTCTAAAGCACGAAGTTCAATAATTAAACTAATTTAAATTGAATTACTATGGCCTTAGTGACCGTTACGAAATCTTGATTTATATTTATTTATAATTTTGAAAAAGTGCTCATTTTGGTAAATACCTTCTTATTTTTAACTGATATATTATTCTGATTATATATTACCAATTGATTTATATTGCATTTTATATATAAATAAATGTGAATGTAAGATATAAGGAAACAAATGGTGCATGTGCATTTCAAAGTCCAAACGTCAAGTGGAAAGTGTAATTACAAAACGATATCTACGTCAAGTAGAAAGGTGTATTACAAGACAATATCTTACCTACCCGAGCACATATCTAACATAACTTTAAAAATGTTCCTTATTCTTAGAAAAAACAAAACGAATTTCAATTAGCAATTTTGTAACTATTTTCATTATGGGTCAATTAAATAGAATGTCGGTCAACTTCTATTTCCTTTTTGTGGCTAAATTTTTTAACAATAGATTACTTAAAGGCTCAAGTGTGAGATTTGAATTTTGAACTTTCTCTTAAAATGCTTAAATCATAAGTGATCTTCCGGGGCTTTTTTTTTCCTTTTGCTAATTAACTTTTTTTTTAGTCAAAGTTATCGAACAACCAAAAACATATCATTTATTGGTGTGGTTAATGGTATGGTTTTGCCGAGTTGCCAATAGTGAGGTCTATGTTGATGACATAATGATTCAGTATTTTTTTTTTTTGAACGACAAGACAATTTTATTAGTAAAGGACCACGCTCCGGTGGGAAGCTGGAGCAAAAACAGAATACAAAGAAAGGAAAAAACAAGTAGGCAATAACCTAAATCATCACTAATACAAAGCTGAAAATAGCAACGAACTTTGCAATCAGAGAAGGAAATGAAGCGGACAACAACAACACCAACGCATCAGCATCATACAATCGATATGACTGAAATCAATATGTATTTGGGAACCAACACATCAAAACTAGCAGCATCAATAAACTTCAGTTAAGCCATCATCGGAAGTAACCAAGGGGAGATTCCAACCAAAATAGCATCAAAAAATCTTCGAAGCAGCACCAAAGACAAACAACGCAGCAAAAACACCCAAACGACACCTTATAAAATCCACAATGAGCATTCTGTAATATAATAGAGATACCAAGGGGTATATTCGGCCAAAACAAGTCCAAAAAACCTTCAAACGGATAGACTATGAAAAAACGAGAGGCTTTCAAATTTTGATCAATCGACAAAGCCACAGAGAGCCAATTATAAACCTCCCGTCTCTCGAAATAACTTTTTAGGGGGATTACATAAACATCAAGCAGATCCAAAAAACAAGTGTAGATGGAGGACCTTCAACTTTAGCCAGGGAACCGAGATCACCATACGCTAATTTTGCTAAAAACCTCAGTCACATAAGAAATACCAAAGGGCTTTCGAAGCCCGGTCAAAACTGCCATCAATGGATTGTTTGACATGTACCGAAAGGAAAAAACACAAGAGAAAAGGAAATAAACTCACACCACACAAAAACACACGCACCCTCCCCACACCCAACCACAAGGATAAAACTTGAAAACGAATAAACATGAAAGAAAAGTACTACAACGCAACAGCAAACCTACGAATGATCTACCCATGCGAAACGAAAAAACACACGCCAATAACTGTTGCGAGAGTACAACACCAAGACACCGAAATTAAAGCCCCCAAACCCACCCTAGATACTATAATCTTGAAACAAAACACAATCTTTATATAACACTTTTCAGCGCATGAAAACTCAAAACCAAACCCTCAACTCACCAGGAAAAAATAGAATCTCACCACACCAAATAACCACTCAACACTCTAATAAAACCTCACCAAAGCCTAAGAGAGAAAACCAAAGCTTAGTGGATCGACACACCAAGAAAACCAGTCCAGAGCTTCACCCAATTAAATAAGAGCAGCTGAATCACGTCAACAATCGCCATCGGATTTTGCTTTTTTAGCCTAAAATTTGCTTCGTTTCTAGCCTTCCAAATTGCCCAGTAAGTAGCATGTATCAAGGCTGAATAAAATTTTCTTTCCTTTTTTGACTTTGCTTAAGAGATGATAGAATCTATAAGGTTTTTTAAGCACGTGTGATCCGCCAAATTAAAACCACACCAACCACAGATTCGATCCCAAACCTTTTTTGAAAACTCACATGATACAAAAATATGGTCAACTACTTCTTCCTCAACACCACAAAAGGAGCAAGTAACCTCCGAGACGTGAACTCCTCTATGCGAGATATTAATTTTGAGAAGAATTTTATATTGCACCAATCTCTAGGAGAAACAGTTTACCCTGCAAGGTACCCACAGATTCCACTTGAGTGTTTTTGGAATGAACTCTTTCTTTAATATATCCAAGGCTTTTCTTAAGGATTTAACATAAAACTAACCATTGTTTCCAATAATCCATTCCCAATTGTCTTCTTCCAGAGTGAATGTAAAGTTGTTCAATAACGTAAGCAACATTTGGAATTCAGACTCCATCTGCGTTTGACATCCTTTGTTTCTTCCACTGCCAAGACGTCTCAAAACCAGAGCGAGGCTGCACAATAACCCGATCCTTAACCAAACAGTTTTTGTTACTTTCAATCTTGTAAATTCTTGGGAATTTATCTTTCAAAGGAACGCCAACAATCCAGATATCTTTCCAAAACTGGGTTTTGTCTCCCCAGCCCACTTTCCTTCTAAAAAGGTCTCTAAGATTGATTCCAACCTCCAAAAAGTTCCCTTCAATCCCCGTTATATTCTTCCACGTGCCCTTGTAAAAGTTTTTTGCTAATTGTCGTTCATCAAATTTCGTGATCTTATGAATGCTTCTTATCACCCGTGACCATAAAAGAGGTACCATCTGTCTTTAATTTCCATCACCATTTTGCAAGCAAACTAATATTAAAATCTTTTAGATCTCTCACTCCTAACCACCCATGTCTTTAGGGGTAGTTACTTTTTCCCAAGCTACCTAATTGATACATCGTTTGTTATCTTTTCCACTCTAAAGAAATTTCCTTCTGATGCGTCCTAGACAGTGAATTACTTTCATTGGTGCCTTGAAAACCAATAAGTAATATAGAAGTAGCTACCAAGAACTGCGTTAACTAACGTGAGTGTACCTCCAAATGAAAGAGCCTTCTTTTTCCATGAGTTGAATTTGTTTTTCAACTTTTCACTAATTGGATTCTAGTTTTTTGCAAGATTCATGTTTGTGAAGGGTTTTCTAGCAAACAATGAACTATAAAGTCACCTAAGTTCACATGCAACCCTAAGAAAGATCTATGTTTTCTTCTATGAACATATAATAATAAACCTAAAGGCCAACAATAATTTCTAGAGTATAAAACAGAAGAACCAACCTTTGATTCTTGATCCAGAAGCTAGCAGCACAAGTGTCCTACCTCAAATGGAGTCACACCCAAGCAAAGGAGGAGAGAAGATAGCAGAGTTTCTTCTGATAGAGAGAGTTGGCGTAGGCTAGGGTTTCCCAGGGATTCCCTATTTATAGTTTTTAGGTGGCACAACTTAAAACCCTAGAGCCCATCTTTGGTAAGCCTTTTACCAATTGGGCAAGGCTTTACTAAACCCTAATTAGGGTTTCGAGATTTATGGTGTCACCACCAAAATCTCGCCACTTCCACCCCTGTACACTGGCCAGTCAATATTCAACTATTGAATAATTACAGAACCAGTCCCTGCACTTTTAATTAATTAAATTAATCACTAAATTAAATCCAATTAATTCTAGATTAATTTCTAATTAATTATTATAGTTTTTAATTAATATATTAACACTTAAATATATTAATAAACTATTTATTTATTTCTATTGATTTATTAAACAATTAATAAATCAACCTTTCTCTCTACTGACTTCCACATCAATCCTCCTGCTATGAGGGCAACCCAAATGGACTTTGCTTCTATTAATAAGATAAATACAAATATAAAGTCATGGTTTAGACACTTAATCCAACAGTCTCCCACTTGGATAAGTCTATGACTTTAATTTATCTTCTGATTAATAAACAACCTGCAGCTTCCTAGAAACTGCTGCCGAACTCTGACCCAGTCAGTTCTGTCCATAGATAAGTGATCATATGATCCTTTGTCCAACAATATATTTTCAGACACGAGACATGGATTGAGATCAATCTCTATCCGATACTCTGTTTCCCGATCTCTGATTCTGCTTATGACTTTAAGACTTCTAATTGAACACATCAATTTAGTCCCGACTGGCCAGCACTTTAGTCAACTTAAAAATCATCGAGAGGCCTACAGATATCTGTTTCCCATCAGGGTCAAGGAACGAATAAGCATTGACTCATATGCTTGTGTCTTTTACTTGTCAAAATCGTACACAACAATGCGTTTTATAACATCGAGTTACCGATGCATTTACGCATTATCAATGCACAACCGACTCGCAAATTTCAACTCATATGTCATCGCTTTAAGATCATAGGATATTATCGTCTCAACATTGCTCGTGATGTAATCCATGAAGCAATATATTGAGCGCGGGTTTATCCAATACTCAAATCTCTATTTCTAAGTACTCGTGAATGTTGTAGCAGTCTTACTGCAATGTCTAACTCCTTAGACAATCTACAAACCGATTCACGACATTCTTTGTTCATACTTACTCCCGAAAAGTATGAGCGACTGTGGACTTTTGAATAATCAAATTATTCGGGAAGTGAAACATGCAAAATTGAAACTTAAAATCTAACTGGTAGCTACTCATGCTTATTACCAAGTCTCCACGAGGTAATCACCAAGTCGGATTCTTCATAAAACTATTATCGGTTTCTAGATTCCTTTTAAACTTTTAATTCATGTTATGTATCTATGTCTATATGACTTTTCACTCTTTCTATGTATCCAAATGTCATACATTGATACACTTTATCCAATCTTCCGATGATATCTCAATTTGGTCATATACAGTCATTCTCACTAACATCTCCATTCTGTGTATTGTGACTTTCCATGGTTCTTGGGATCTTTAGTCTACATGACTGCACCCTAAGACTATTTCGAGATGTTACGATTTGCCGGTGACCCACACGCGCTCCATCGGAATACCACCGAAACTCTTTAACCATTAAGCCCTTTTACTTATTTGAAAACCCATTCAAATTATTATTAACATTTACCCAATCATTTCCCAATGATTTCTTACAAGTATTCCTAGCCAGGTCATATCCTGAAACTGACTCACTATGCTGTATGCATTAAGTCATCAGGACATGTTCATGACACTTCTGATCGATCCAAGATGCTTGTGGAATTCGATCTAATCTCATTCCAACCCTTTTGGAATCTTAGGATTAGGCGTAATCCTTGTGTCATGACTTTCAATAACTATATCCTTTCGGAGACTTTTCTCATGCATCTTGAATCTTACCAATATCATGCTTACTGTGGCTAGGTCTATACTGATGATAACATCTATATGATAGATGTCTATGGATTATGTGAGTATGTTGCACCTTCTTTGTATCTCTAATTCCAAATCATCACACTTTGCCATGATAGGAAACTCCTTTCCTGAGCTATGCATCTTGAGTCTCATCAAGATCGTCTTGGTAGAGTTTCAATCTATCTCATAGATGTTTATAACCACCTGAGTATGTCGTATCTCTATTAAGTCTTTCATAGCGATCTGTCTCTTAACACGAAGTCATTACACTTTGTAATGAAAAGAGACGTTTCCTAGAAACAATATGTAACACACATATGGAGATAGTAGATAACATCGACACTCCCACTGGCTTTGACACGGTTATGGACTATTCACAAAATCCAAAACTTTTGGCACATTTTGAGAATCCAAACTTTCTGACATCTTAATGGAAATCTTTCAGCCTTTTCTCAAAATCCAATCCTTTGGCACATTTTGAGAATCTGAATATCCTTTCTTGCGAGATGCCCGTGGGGTGTAATCCCGGGCTTATGTACCTTTGTATTGGCATGCTCTTTGTGAGTCCCTATTAGTGTGCCGGTGATCTACACGCGCTCCACTAACGACTTACAATGTGCCATGCAGTATCCTTTTGGATTTTATCTTCTATTGAGAGAGCTTCTCCCGTAATCAATTACTCAACTCTGGGTATCGTCTCACTCAACCAGATGTTCTGAAGGTACGTGTCTGTCCATGCTGCTTTCTTTTGATGATTCAATTACTCCCACTGGTTTTTAGACTAGGTGTAAAATCAATCAAACTGTCACATGGACTGTATATCCTTCTAAGGTTCTCTTAATTGGCAGCAACCGGGCTCACCAATGCTTCCAAGTAGTCGGATTGTAAATTCGTACCAGCCATAGTGTTTTACCACCAAATGGTATGTCACCTCGATCATAACTACTTATGATGGTGATCAAAACTACTGGTCAAGAGAAGATTATGTCAGTGTCGAAAACAGAAATCTGATTTCTGCTCCAAGCCTAGTGATGACTAAAGGTTATTTCACTTGGCTAATCCTGAACTCATTCAGGACAGTCCCAACTCCCACTGTCTCCTTAGAACATGAGTTCTTTCTAAAAGAGCTCTTTCTTTTTTAGGTACAGCGGGATAGCCAGTGAAACGACATTTCTGATTAGGTTTAGGCTAGTCATGAGGTTCTGACGAACACTACAAGACCCTGGACTTTCAATGTACAAGTGGGACATGTTAGTTCCATATGCCCGAGGATGATCATAAAATGATATTACTAATAATACATGATCCTATAGGGTCACACCAACAACAAGTTTGACACCAATTGATCATTTAGAACGTTAAATTTGATTTAACATCAAATGATACTAAACTTGCAATTTAATCTTGTAGGTTATTATTATTTGAGGTAAATAATAATAACTACAAAAATTAAAGGTTGATTAATAATTCATATGTGATGAATTAATTAAGTGTAACAATTAAATTGTTTAAATTGTTAAACGATTTAATTGATATATAAGTAAGCCTTTTATTTAATTTAATTGGTAAATTAAATAAAATATATATATATTGTTATATATATATATATATATATATATATATATATATATATATATATATATATATATATATATATATATATATATATATATATATATATATATATGTATATATATAATTATACAATTAAGATTGTATATTTAGATGGTTTATTTATGTATATGATTATGGGTTAAATGTTATCCCATTTAAGAAATAAGAAGATGTATTATTTATAAGCTTTTATTATCTAAGTTTTATAAATAATAACAACCCACTAGCACTTCATTTGTCATCATAAAATCAGCCATATTGGAAGGAAAAGAATGCATTAAGAACTTAAAAGAAAAGGAAGATGCTTTGTGTCTTCTAGCTTTTGATTATAGAAATCAAATGGGACTTTCTTTTAAGCTAGTTGCATGTGCTTTTCTTTTCTTTGGTGTGATATATGTTGGCCACGATTTTGAGGGTGTTTGTACATCATTCTTGCTTCAAGAAATCAGCCAAAAACTCTCCTTAAGTTCTTAGAAAAAATTGGTTTTTGGTTTCATAAGAAAAGGAGTCATATCTTGCAAGTTGTGGAACTAGCATTCAAGGGTGTTCAAGCTTGAGGTGGATCAACTATAGAAGGATTCTAATTTGATTCCTAGCTATCAAAATCATCCAAACCAAACCCAAGAACAAAGGTTATGATCTTGAACTTAAACTATGTTTGTTCTTCATCTTATCTCTACATGCATGTAGCATGATCCTCTTGAAAATGGAATTTGTGTTCATGATTTTATGCTTCCGTTGCAAACTCATGTTTTTGAAACTAATTACATGAACCTTGATTTCCAACAATTGGCATCAGAGCCATGGCTATATTGCATGTTTAGATAATAAGTTTATTTGGATAAACTTGGTTTTTGGAAGCCATGAATGCTCATCTTCTTAAATGAAAGTTTCATGCATGGCTTCTTTGGCAACATGCAAATATATAATCTATGATTTTATGTAACCAACTATATTTTATGTATGCATGCATTTGGTTACATAGATGTTGCCTTAGAAAAACAAAGTGTTGATTTTCTTATGATTTTATGTGATAAAATGGTGCATAAACAAGCCAAGGACCATATGATGCATGTTTTGTGTTTATATTCGATTTGGTTGTAATCTATTCATTTATTCAAATGGTTTGTAATAATAATTAGTTATTTCCTTCTTAATATTCATTTTGTAAATATTAGAATAGTTGTATTTTATTTATTTCACAAAATGTAACAAGAGAAGGAAGTAAAAGACCAAGAGAAGATTGCACCCAACAACAGCACTTTCTGAAGAGCTGCTGTCCAGATTTCAAAATTGTTTTGGAAGTGTTTTAAAAATTCATATCTTGGTTATTTGGTGATATACTTGTTGGTAACTTTAATATCTAGTATATACATTAAGTTTCAACAAGTATTAGCATCAATATACCCAAGAATGAATTGAAAAATGCAACAAAAAACCACAAAACTTTTTCCTGCTGCCCCTGGATTTCGCAAGTTTTCAAGGGGGCAAAGAAAATTCATAACTCACTCAAGGATGTCAAGAAATGGTGGTTCAAGTGTCTTTTGGTGATATAAGAAGCTTGGCAAAATTGTAGCCAAATCGAAGATCATTTGGTTGAGTTTTTGTCACCCTTTTGTCCCTAGGTTTGGACTTGATATTTCATGTGTGGCTCACATGAAATATCAAACTAGTTGGCTTGTGTTTATGCACCCATGCATGCTTGTGATGTTTGAATGTTTTATTATGTTATGTTGTGGATGAAAATAAGATTTTGCATGCTAGACAACCTAGATAATTAAACATAATCATCAAGGAGTTTGTATTTTCAAAAGTTGACATTTAAAACATAAGATGTGATAAAATTGGTTTTATTAAAATGGGTTTTGTTATAAAACCTATTAAGTCAAGTTTTGAAAATGATTGAAACAAGTAATAAAATGGAGATTTTATGAACTCTTACAAACTCCAACCCTAAGTAATAATGGTAATTATTTAGGATTATAAATTGGTTCTAATATATGTGATCAAACTCAAACTTAATATTGGATATTAATTGTAATCTTGACCACAATCAAAGAATCAATAAAATGGAGATTTTATGATTTAGGAACCAATTAACAAAATAAGATTTAATGGTACCATGTTCATTGGATGCATGCAATCTACATGATACCATATGTTTTTCAAAATTAGAATTGTAAAACATTCAAATCCCTTATGAAATACGAATCAATGCCGTCCCTCTTAAAGACACTCATGTATCACTTGTATTTCCTTGTGGGATAAAGGATACCTAACCACTTGGAATCTTCTTGTGATACAAGAAGTAGTTTTGCAATATTGATGGGATAAAGGACACCTAACCATTAATAGTTGTCAAAACTACACGTCCGTTTAAGTAGGATGATTCGTTTGGAAATCTCTTGTGATAAAGGTCACCTAAGCATTAGAAATCCAAGGCATAGATGGGATCAAACATGCCAAACTTATAAATGTTATAATGGGATCCCATAACTCTAAAAATTATATTTGGATATAATTGGTAAAACCGTTACCTACCTTGTTGATTCGAATAGGTGGGATAAAGGATACCTAACCACTTATTCGTAATGCAACTTGGATTCTAGACCTTAATTAATTAAAGTTTATGAAACAAGAAAGGGTATTAATTATTAAGGACTTAATATCATAATTTACTAAATAGAACCTTGTTAAAATTTTGTAGATGGCACCAAACAACACACACTCGGCTCCTAACAAAACCTCACTACGGTCTCTCCTTAAAGGAGAAAAACTTAACCATACCAACTTCTTGGATTGGTACCGTAGTGTGAGAATTGTTCTCAAACAAGAAAAGAAAGAATATGTTCTCAATGAACCACTTCCAGAAGAGCCCCCTGCCATTCCTAAGCCCGCACACGATGCATGGCTTAAAAAGATGGATGATTCCATCGATGCATCATGCCTCATGTTGGCAACCATGATTCCCGACCTTCAGAAGGATTTGGAGAATCATTCAGCCTATGACATGATTCATCAACTAAAGGAAATGTTCCAACAACTTGCAAGAACGGAAAGGTTCGAAACTGTTCGGGCTTTCCATGCTTGCAAGATGGAGGATGGGCAGTCGGTAAGCTCTTATGTGCTCAAAATGAAGAGTCACATTGATCATTTGGCACGTCTTGGAGTTGTGATGCCCGAAGAGCTAGCAACTGATATGATCCTTAACTCCTTGACAAAGTCCTTTGATCCTTTTGTCATGAATTATAACATGAATGGTTTAAACAAGACTATCCCGGAATTACATGGGATGCTAATTACCGGGGAAAAGAATCTGCCTAAGAAAACCACTCAAGTTCTCATGATCAAGGAAGGTGGAACAAAGAGAACTAGACCCGAACACCCCACCAACTCCAAGGGCAAAGGGAAAGCAAAAGCTTTCAAAGGTAAGGGCAAGAAAGTTGTCCAACCTTCCCATCCGCCCAAGAAGAAGGCAAAGGTTGCCAAAGAAGACACATGTTTTGAATGTGGCAAAGCTGGGCATTGGAAGAGAAATTGCCCTACTTATCTTGCAGAGTTGAAGAAAAAGAAGGCCGGTGAAGGCACTTCAGGTATCTATGTGATAGACCTAGAACTTTATAATTTATCTCCTAACACATGGGTATTTGATACTGGTTGTGGAAATCACATATGTAATAGGTTGCAGGGGTTCAAAAGGAGTAGGCAACTGAAGGCAAATGAGGTAGTACTTCGGGTTGGAAACAATGCAAGGGTTGCGGTGGATTCAATTGGAAGTTTTAATTTATTACTACCTAATGGCTTGTGTGTGACATTGTTGAATGTTTACTATGTTCCTAGCTTGACTAGGAATATTATTTCGGTTGCTAAATTAAGACAATGTGGATTTGATCTTTCCTTTAATAATGATGATATTTGTGTTTACAAAAATAATGTATTCTATTTTGAGGCTAGGCCTTTAAATGGAATTTATGAAGTAAACCTTGATGAAAAGACTAACAATGGCTCTTTATACCACACTTTCACCAAGAAACCCAAATTTGATTTGAGTCAAACCTATCTATGGCATTGTCGCCTTGGGCATATAAACAAGAATCGCATATCCCAACTTCAAAAGAGTGGACTTTTGAAGGCAAATGAGAATGACTCATTTGATATATGTGAATCTTGTTTACATGGCAAGATGACTAAAGCTCCTTTCTTCGGAACCAATGAGAGAGCAAAGGACTTGTTAGGAATCATACATACGGATGTATGTGGTCCTTTCAAGCCAATGACTAGATATGGTGAAAGATATTTCATCACCTTTACTGACGACTTTAGTCGTTTTGGATATGTTTATTTGATTAAACATAAACATGAGGCGTTTGAAATGTTCAAAACGTTTCAAAGTGAAGTGGAAAATCAACTCAACAAAACAATTAAAGTTCTTCGTTCTGATAGAGGAGGTGAGTACTTAAGTACAAACTTTATGGATCATCTTAAGTCTTGTGGAATTGTTTCACAACTTACTCCACCTGGAACACCACAACATAATGGTGTGTCTGAGAGGCGGAACCGAACACTATTGGATATGGTTCGATCCATGATGAGTAGAAGTACTCTACCTTTATCATTTTGGGGTTATGCTTTACAAACAGCTGCTCGTCTCCTAAATATGGCACCTACTAAAAAGGTAGATAAAACGCCTTATGAGATATGGCATGGAAGGGTTCCATCTTTATCCTATCTCAAGGTATGGGGTTGTGAAGCTTATGTTAGACAAGAAGCTTCAAACAAATTAGAACCCCGTTCAACTAAATGTATCTTTGTAGGGTATCCGAAAGATTGTCTTGGATACTATTTCTACAATCCCATCGAGAATAAGATATTTATTTCTCGAAAAGCTGAATTTCTAGAAAACAAGTTTCTGACGGAAGAGGCTAGTGGGAGGTTTGTGGAACTTGAGGAACTTCAGGAACCACAACCTGATACACAAGAAGTTGAATCTAGCATTCAACAAGAAATTGTTGAACCTGAACAAACGGTTGATCAGGAACAAATTGTAACACAAGGTGTTCGCAAATCTGGTAGGGTTCGAATTGAACCAGAAAGGTATGGTTATCTTTTGATGGAAGAGGAATGTTATACGATAGATTCTGATGAACCCGTCAACTATCAAAGTGCAATATCAGATCCTGAATCTGATAAATGGCTTGAGGCCATGAACACTGAGATGCAATCCATGCACGATAATCAAGTTTGGAACTTGGTTAATCTTCCCACCAATTGTAAGACTGTTGGGAACAAATGGGTTTTCAAAAAGAAAATCGACGTGGATGGAAATGTTCACACTTTTAAGGCTAGACTTGTCGCTAAAGGATACTCACAGACTCATGGTATTGACTATGATGAGACCTTTTCTCCAGTGGCAATGATCAAGTCGATTAGGATACTTTTTGCCATAGCCGCGTACTATGATTATGAGATATGGCAAATGGATGTCAAGACCGCTTTCCTTAATGGATACTTATTGGAAGATGTCTATATGGATCAACCTGAAGGTTTTGTCGATCCCAAGCATCCAAACAAAGTGTGCAAGCTTAAAAGATCTATCTATGGATTAAAGCAAGCGTCTCGAACATGGAACATCCGTTTTGATGAAAAGATTACGAGTTTTGGATTCATCAAAAATGAGGATGACTCCTGTGTTTACAAGAAAGCTAGTGGGAGCATTGTCATAATCCTAGTATTGTATGTAGATGACATACTTTTATTTGGAAATGACATCCCAACCTTAAAAGGTGTCAAAGCGTTCCTTGAGAGTTGTTTCTCAATGAAGGATCTAGGGGAAGCTACTTATGTATTAGGCATAAAGATCTATAGAGATAGATCTAAGAGACTTATTGGTCTTAGCCAAAGTGTATATATTGATAAAATCTTGAAAAGGTTCAAGATGCAAGACTCCAAAAGAGGATTCTTGCCAATGCCGCATGGCACCATCCTAAGCAAGTCTCAGTGCCCAAACACTAGGACTGAACTTGAAAGGATGAAACATGTCCCATATGCTTCGGCAATTGGGTCCATCATGTATGCCATGTTATGCACTAGGCCCGACGTCTCATGTGCCTTAAGTATGACTAGTAGGTATCAACAGAACCCAGGTGAAGCCCACTGGACTGCTGTAAAGAACATTCTTAAGTACTTGAGAAGAACTAAAGATATGTTCTTAGTTTACGGCGGTTTGGAAGAAAGCTTAAAGGTAAAGGGTTACACTGACGCAAGCTTCCAAACAGATAGGGACGATTCGAAATCTCAATCTGGGTATGTCTTTATTTTAAATGGAGGAGCCGTGTCTTGGAAGAGTTCCAAACAAGAAGTGATTGCACAATCCACTACAGAATCAGAATATGTTGCTGCTTCAGAAGCTGCTCAAGAAGCTGTCTGGATGAGAAAGTTCATAGAAGATCTAGGGGTTGTTCCTTCCATTCGGGACCCTATAGAAATCTTCTGTGACAATCTAGGTGCTATAGCTCAAGCAAAGGAACCTAGATTGCATCAAAAAACCAAACACATTCACCGAAGGTATAACTACATTAGACATGAAGTTAAGAATGGTGAAATAAGTATTCACAAGGTTCATACAGATCAAAATTTGGCAGACCCATTCACGAAACCTTTACCCCAAACTAAGCATGAAAGTCATGCTAAGGGTATAGGACTCCGTTTTTCTAATGAATGGATTTGATTTGTGTTTAATGTTTTATGAATATGAACTTATGTAAATGACAAGAATTATGTAATATATGTGACGTGATGTTTCATTCATAATTATTGTGTTTTATTAGCATGTTTAATCCTTGAATTATTTAGTTATTCTAAACGTCCATAGTCGATCATAGTTGTGGGAGCAATTATGAAGTAAGACTAATATGAATTGGATTGGTTGACTTTTATGGGTAAAAGTAGCAAAAGGATTGCAACCAAATTCATAGGTACTTGTCAGTGAACAAGTATTGGACTTGACCCGTTTCAAGATCACTCCATGGATCATCATCATAAGTGATTCTTGAATAAATGTATTATCATTGTATCCTTTGACCTGAGATACATATTTGGGACTCAAGTGTAGAGTGTACTATGCTTTTATATGGTTTACTGTTGTTCTTGAAATACAGACAACCATAAAGGCCATACTCATGCATAGTACTAACTATATGAGGGGCGTATGTAGTCAAGACGGGATTTGTTCCTCTTATGTGTTGAGAGTTAGACATCTAAGGCGCCTGTTTGAAAGTTGAACATAAAATGAGAATGATTAAGATCCATGTCTCATGTTCAACATGATGTCTGTGACAAAGGGATAATTGATAGATAACCTTATACATCAATTAGAGCCTCGTGTTTTCTGAAGAATTGAATGTTGTTGAATGGCACAATGTCATGTGTTATTGGGGGCAGTGAAATGTTGCTAGACGTTTACCACTGTCGATATCATTCTATGATACAACCTTGTGCAAGTGGGAGATTGTTAGTTCTATATGCCCAAGGATGATCATAAAATGATATTACTAATAATACATGATCCTATAGGGTCACACCAACAACAAGTTTGACACCAATTGATCATTTAGAACGTTAAATTTGATTTAACATCAAATGATACTAAACTTGCAATTTAATCTTGTAGGTTATTATTATTTGAGGTAAATAATAATAACTACAAAAATTAAAGGTTGATTAATAATTCATATGTGATGAATTAATTAAGTGTAACAATTAAATTGTTTAAATTGTTAAACGATTTAATTGATTTATAAGTAAGCCTTTTATTTAATTTAATTGGTAAATTAAATAATATATATATATATATATATATATATATATATATATATATATATATATATATATATATATATATATATATATAATTATACAATTAAGATTGTATATTTAGATGGTTTATTTATGTATATGATTATGGGTTAAATGTTATCCCATTTAAGAAATAAGAAGATGTATTATTTATAAGCTTTTATTATCTAAGTTTTATAAATAATAACAACCCACTAGCACTTCATTTGTCATCATAAAATCAGCCATATTGGAAGGAAAAGAATGCATTAAGAACTTAAAAGAAAAGGAAGATGCTTTGTGTCTTCTAGCTTTTGATTATAGAAATCAAATGGGACTTTCTTTTAAGCTAGTTGCATGTGCTTTTCTTTTCTTTGGTGTGATATATGTTGGCCACGATTTTGAGGATGTTTGTACATCATTCTTGCTTCAAGAAATCAGCCAAAAACTCTCCTTAAGTTCTTAGAAAAAATTGGTTTTTGGTTTCATAAGAAAAGGAGTCATATCTTGCAAGTTGTGGAACTAGCATTCAAGGGTGTTCAAGCTTGAGGTGGATCAACTATAGAGGGATTCTAATTTGATTCCTAGCTATCAAAATCATCCAAACCAAACCCAAGAACAAAGGTTATGATCTTGAACTTAAACTATGTTTGTTCTTCATCTTATCTCTACATGCATGTAGCATGATCCTCTTGAAAATGGAATTTGTGTTCATGATTTTATGCTTCCGTTGCAAACTCATGTTTTTGAAACTAATTACATGAACCTTGATTTCCAACAATTGGCAATCCCAGCTATACATTTCAGATAGTGTCTTCAAGACCTACTTAGTCTAGGATGTGGTTGGAACATGGTTTATATGGTCTGACTGGTATAATATTCAATTTATTGGAAACTAATTGGCAATGTATATCATACATCGAGGATCGAACTGTTTCGACCAATGCTCCATTATCTTCCCCAAGACACATTATAACTATTAATGTTCTTGGAAGAGAATAAACTGTGAAACATTTTCTCAGTTTATGTTATCACTCAGGTTCTGTGGATCTTGTACTTCCTTTGACGTCCTTGAATTGTTCAAGGTTTCAATTCAATCGCTTATTCTAATAACTAATAAGCGAAGCCATATTCGTCATGTCGATTGACAAATATTGCGAAGTACAAATAATTGTGTTCTATTTCAAGATTTGAGCATTACACATTAACAGATGTGTCCGTTGCTCCTAATCTCAACGTCTTTTACATATCTATGTAAACTTATGACTTTGTTAATTCTGTTCACGAATTGCAATCTTCAGTTGACTCTAAGTCAACCGATTCCAAAATCCTATCCTCTGGATCTTTGGGTGATTAATTTCTTGCCATATGTGCTTTATAAAGAACTTAATCATCATCTGACTCTAAGTCAAATGATTCCAAATTCCTGTCCAACTGGATCTTTGGTTGATTCATTTCTCGACACATTTAGAATTCAATTCATCATGAGACTCTAAGTCAAATGATTCCAAAGTCCTGTCCAACTGGACCTTTGGTTGAATTGATTCTTATTACATTTAAATTAACAATCATATGGGACACAATTCCTAAAATCCAAACACTTTGGATGCATTCAACATTCAAGTTATTACCAATCATGCATTCAACACAATAATACAACATTTTAAGGATAATTTCACACAATAGGTGTTAAAAGAAAAACGACAATTTTATTAAAACAAAAATCCTTGAACAATGTACTATATGATAGACAATTTCATATGCATCTAAAAGTTAATAAAAAGATTTCAATATCTAACTAAACTTCAAAACTGCATGAGCTGGAAATGCAATCCAAATGTGCTCCTATGCGCCAGAGTCCCATACCTTACTGATTTCCTGCATACAAATCAAAATGTGACTATCACATTATGTATCAAGAAATTACGGAACAGGAGTTTTGAGGTTCTTAGATGTACCTGAGCTTTCAAAAGATTTTGACATTGGAGCGTGTTCCAATCTTTCTGCGACTGTATCCGATTCTGTAGATTCCCAGTTTAAGACATGTCCAGACGATCTGGATCGTTTCTTGCTGCGTCTTTTCACCGGACTTAATCCAGAAGTAGCTGAACCATTGGAGTTATGCCTATCCAAGAGTGACTCGTATAAAGTCAATAGTGGACGCATTTCCATAAGAGTCTTTTTCTGGTCTTCCTTTCTGTACGTCTGAATGAACAGATCTTACTTACTAGTCAACGAAGCGACTAGAATCTTCACACTCATCTCCTGACTCATGGAATAACCAAGTTTGTACAATTCGCCTATGTAAGCTTCAATCTGAAGAACATGCGAATCGATGCTACTTCCTTCTTTTACCTTTCCTCAACCGACTGCATTAACTCATATGGCCCCAAGGATTCAAAATCCTTACGGAACTCGGGGTCAATGGTCAATAGCATGAGGTCACAAATCTTTTCGGATTCATCAACTAAGAAGTTATGCTTATCATAAGAACTCTTTATGATGACTTGTTCCGGTGGAACCGAGATCGGATACTCGGTCAGATGTAGCTTGCCAGCAATGACGAGAACCAGTCTCCAATTGCGAAGCCATTCCTTACAGTTAAGGCCAGTCAGCCTTTCCATATTTAGCAGGTGCTTTCTGATGCTCTCAGAAATGGGTGAAGGAGGAGAGGGGGAGAATAGACACTTGATTCAGACATCTACAATAAACAGAATTTTATTAGTTTAATTAATCCTTTTAAATAATTACCCAATATATTATTTATTAAGGCTAGGACCCAAAATACCCTAACTATGGTGTGAAGAGGGATGCCGTAATCACAACATAGTGGTCATTAAGGTAGATAATACACTTATCAATTTCATCTTATGAAATTCCTAGATCTATTGAGACACATTGAACTCTTCAATGGCATGTTTAGTCTCGGATGTGCCCCACTGTTTGTGACTGGGATGCCGAGGATCACAAACCGGGTGTGAATAACCATGCAAATTCGCTCGGTACTCTCGAAGTCAATTGTCATCTCTAATTAACGTGTCGGTTAACCACACACGCTCCGTTAATAATGACAAAATCGAGAAACCCATTGCAAGTCTTTGTGAACCCCTATTGGTGTGTCGGTTAACCACACACGCTCCACCAATGTTTCACAAATTGCAATGTGCAACCTCATGGATTAGCAACTCATTCACATTTTTGACCTAAAGTAACTAGATTGGGATTTTGTTCAAAGTTCTAGTACTTTCAATTATAGCATTATACTTTTAAAAGGCTTAGCGGTTCTATCAAACTCGTTCGGCTAACGACACTCGACTGACCAGGAGAGCGGTGGGTAAGAGTGGATACTCATTAGACTACCATTTTATAGGCAGTCGCCTTATACCCTCTTTATAGGACAGTTTTGTGAATGAGGCCTACTAACGGTAAGACTAACAATTTAATCTTATATATAAATATTAACTTTTAATCATAAATATATAAGATATATTTTAATCTTATTAAAATATTTTAGAATTAATTTTCTAAGAATTTTCGAAAATTTATTTCTATTTTTCGAAAATTTAATTAATTTTTTAAGTGATTTAATTGGTCTTTTAATTAAACAATTTAATTAAACTAATTAAATCAAGGACGGGGGACCACAAAATTAATCAAATTAATTCCCTATCCTTATGCCCTAATTTCGAAAATTGCATGCAAAGAATAAGGGGTTCCAGTTATTTAATTATCCAATAATTACCAAAACAACAACCAACTATCTAAGGCAGCAAATATTTCGCAGATAAGGCAAGGGAGGCTAGGGTTTTTGAAACCCTAGCCACCATGGACGAAAATATGTCCTCCCAAGGGTTTAATTTCGAAAACCCAATGATCAAATAAAACAATTATATCAACTCACAAGAAAGCAAGCCAACTCTGATACCACTAAAGGGTTTTCTAGCAAACAATGAACTATAAAGTCACCTAAGTTCACATGCAACCCTAAGAAAGATCTATGTTTTCTTCTATGAACATATAATAATAAACCTAAAGGCCAACAATAATTTCTAGAGTATAAAACAGAAGAACCAACCTTTGATTCTCGATCTAGAAGCTAGCAGCACAAGTGTCCTGCCTCAAATGGAGTCACACCCAAGCAAAGGAGGAGAGAAGACAGTAGAGTTTCTTCTGATAGAGAGAGTTGGCGCAGGCTAGGGTTTCCCAGGGATTCCCTATTTATAGTTTTCAGGTGGCACAGCTTAAAACCCTAGAGCCCATCTTTGGTAAGCCTTTTACCAATTGGGCAAGACTTTACTAAACCCTAATTAGGGTTTCGAGATTTATGGTGTCACCACCAAAATCTCGCCACTTCCACCCCTGTACACTGGCCAGTCAATATTCAACTATTGAATAATTACAGAACCAGTCCCTGCACTTTTAATTAATTAAATTAATCACTAAATTAAATCCAATTAACTCTAGATTAATTTCTAATTAATTATTATAGTTTCTAATTAATATATTAACACTTAAATATATTAATAAACTATTTATTTATTTCTATTGATTTATTAAACAATTAATAAATCAACCTTTCTCTCTACTGACTTCTACATCAATCCTCCTGCTATGAGGGCAACCCAAATGGACTTTGCTTCTATTAATAAGATAAATACAAATATAAAGTCATGGCTTAGACACCTAATCCAACAGTTTGCCCCAATAGGCAGCCCAAGATACGTGAATGGAAAATTCGCAGCTTCACAACCTAGGAAATTAGCCAGCCTTCCAATATCTTCCTGAGCGACCCTGATCCCATACAATTTAATTTTATGAAAATTAACTCCAAGTCCCAAGGCTAGCGCGAAACACCTTAGCAGTCTTTTGAGATTCAAAATTTTTTATTGGGGACCATTCCCCAATAAACATAATATCATCAGCGTACATTAAGTGAGAGAGGTAAGGGCCTCCATGAGGGAGGCGAATACTATGGAATAGATGTTTTTCACAAGTCGTATCCATGATCATGTGCAACCCTTTCATAGCGATAATGAACAGAAAATATGACAGAGGATCACCCTGTCTCAAGCCTTTTTCAATGTTGGATTATCTAACACAATTTATATGGTTATTTTTTCAAAGAATGCTACAAAATTTGTAAAATTAGAAATATTTGAGAGAGAGAGAGAGAGAGAGAGAGAGAGAGAGAGAGAGAGAGAGAGAGAGAGAGAGAGAGAGAGAGAGAGAGAGAGAGAGAGAGAGAGGATATCAAAACGATTAATTGTTTCTGCTCCATCAAGCATTTGCCCTCACTTCTAGACTATTTAAAAAAACCAAATGCAATCAAAATGTACGTACTATTGCTGCAAATTGTGTCCATGGATGATAAGAGAGGTGCCACCTCAATGTAGGGGTCACTAAGCATTTGCCCTCACTTCTAGACTATTTAATATTTATATTGGTTTGTAATTTAACCCCAGAAGCGAGTCTTTTTCAATTTTTTCTAGACTTCATTTAAATCATACAATATAAATAGATATATACATCACGAATTATAAATTATATACATATATTGGTAAGACTTTTTTATAAATACTTATATGCCAAAAGAACGAGGCAATTTGTAATACGTATGTTGTCAATTAACAAAAATTGATGATTAGTTATTTTGGTTGTTTTGCCTAGCTTTTTGTTAGTTTTATTAAAAACGGTTGTTCTAGAATAAAGTATGTGGTCAATTATAAAAAATCATTGGGCCAAAATGTATTCTACCTGTTGTTCATATATAAATTTCCAAACTTGCGAATTTTATAACTTATAATACACTTACTACTAGATGTTTTGCAAATTATTACTAAGTTGTTCATCCTTCAAAATAATTAGTGGTGCTGTATGTACAAAAAAGTTCTTTTGGATATAGATTAGTCACGGCAGTGAAGGAAATATATTCCTCTTTTTTTCTTCTTAAGACCCGAGTTTTTATTCTATTTCAGATGTTAAATGAGTTATTTTATAATATTATAATAAATAAAATAGGTTTCTTTCATATCGGAAAACCATAAACTATTATCGGTGAAAGGAAAATAGAAATTATCCTCCTTTCTTTTAAAACCGAGCTTTTATTCGATTTCAGATGTTAAATGAGTTATTTTATAACATTATAATAAATAAAGTAAGTTTCTTTCATATCGGAAAACCATAAACTACTATATTGGTGATGAAAGATAATAAGTATCTCGAGTTGCATAAGTGCAATATTCTTTTTCTTTATTTTGATTAAAAAATGTTATATAAGATCTTTAAAATAATAACAACTAGATTGAGCCCGTGCGAAACTTGAAGAGCAACCGTTTTACTTTGGCACATGAGGTGGCGGGTTTGGCTAGGTGGGTCAGATCATAAGAGAACATATCCATTGCTAATTTTGATATTCCAAATTGATTCTTCCTTATTAATCAAATTCTAATTATGTGGAGGAAACCAACTAAAGGCTAATTAAGGCTCCTAAATTTTAATAAAGCATGCACATATGTATAATTTTAGAAAAAACATGATTACATATAACATTAAAAGATATGACACCTGAATTGATGTAAGAATAGCAACAACATCATAAATTGGACTCCATTGATTTTGAAGAATGTCCAAACATATGCTCCCATCAGCATAAACTAACCAATAGAAAGAAAAAACTAAAAACATAATAAAGCAAGCCCACATCCATCAATATGAAAAATATAGTCTTTTTGATAATATCTACTTACTGTTTAGATGAAACATTCGAGAAATAAATCGCACTGTTGGTAGCTTACTTGGATAATCTTCTGAAAATTGCAGTGCCAACTTGAACGTACCTAAAAGAAAAATACAAATTCATTTCTTGTCACTATCTTCTATGTACTAATTCTAATATTCAAAAGTGTTATAATTTATATCTTTTAACAAAGATCAATCAATTCAAATCATAGTGCCCATATGCAGATATTTTGTAGTATGAAAAAGATCATAGACAGAAGCGATTACACACCTCCATCCCAAGGAGTATCATCGGGACTGAAATGCAAATGAAAGTAATCAGTAAAAAGTTCGCTAATGCTCTCCAGTGCAACCTTCTGTAACCCTTGATCCGCATCCTGAACCCGCTCAACATACAGCTCCACAAATCCTCCTCTGACTAACATTTAGAAACGAATTTGAGAAATTTTCAGCATATGTGTGATATAAAATAAGTGAACACTTACAATATCTCTGTCTTTCTTATGCGTGTAGATACCTCAATAACACTGAGGGAGAAACCAATTCCACAAACAGGGAAAGCTGAATCTCCGAGTTAGGATACCAAAATCGCCGCACGTTAGCATACCAAAAATCGCCGGCGCAAGTTAGCATACCAAAGTTCTCCATTACAATAAACCCAGTTCCCAAAACCCTTGATGGACTCATAGCTTTGGTTGGTCTCGATATATACAGACGGATACACACAGACATACCTTGCTTCAAATCGTCGATCTGCTGCCAATCGCCATCACCGATTTTCATTATCACCATGGCCTCTCTTCTCGTTGTCGTACGTAGCTGACTCAGCAGCCCTAATAATTCTTTCCAACCTCGTCGTTTGTATTTCTATAGCAATCGATTTGGATAAATCGATAAACCGGGAGAACGGTAACCAAATTCATCGAGAAGAACGAAAGAATTTCACGCTTTTCTTTTTCCCTTTTTACCCCCTCTTTGAACGGTCAGCCATACCGGAGACGACATAATAGTGTCTCTCTATCGACTGCAGGTGGAGTCTCTCTTTGTGACTGTTGAGTTTTGGGTGCAATGGAAAGGAGAGGGGAAAGAGAAAGGTTACGGTGATATGAGAAACAGATGGGAAGACACCTGGACAGTGAAGGAAAACGTGGCAGCATGGAAGACGGCAAAAAAAAGCACCCCGCTTAAAAACGGAAAACCCCCCACCCCCACACCAAACCTTCTAGAACCCCTTGCAATTAATATGTATAATAATAATATGAGATATAAGTGTAATGATAATGTGAAATGGGCCATATGATAAAAACAATTGATGCAAATTGCACGGGAGGGGAGGGACAATGGGACATCAACAGGCCCAACTTTGGCTTTCATTTATGTCCATTTACTTGTTTATTTATTATGAATATACTTATTTTCTTATAAGAAATTGTATTGGTTCTTAGTTTTTGTTATTAATTTTATTCCTAACCATTTAAAAGGATGACAAGTATCATATTTAATAAAATTAATAATATTTTAATCCACTTGTCATCATTTCAAATGGTTAAGAATAAAGTTAGGAACAAAAATTAGGAACCAATACAATTTCTCTTTTCTTATTTAGGTTGTAAACGTATCAATTATCAAACAACTACAAATAGGACTTATCTAGCTTGTTTTGTTTAAGTTTACTTGATAAATTAGGGGTATTCTCGCATGTTATACAGGAATACACCTATATGTTAAAATATGTTGCAATCTATGATTTTACGTGTTTGAAGTCGGAACCGTTAGTTCCTAAATTGTTGAAACCTGTCCCAAAACGAGTTATATCGGTTCTTAATATTTCGAAACGGATAGTGAAATCATCGGTACTAATTTTGGTTTTCGATATTTTGGATTTTTTATTAGTACAAATAATTTGATCGACTATTATATATAAACAACAATATTAATAACGACCTATAAAATTATTGATAACATCGTAAAAATAAAAATAAATACAAATCGTAATAGTTGACGATTTAAAAAATTAAAATAGGCCATTGGAATTTTAAATAAAATTTATTTGCAATTGACGTCAGGATATTTTTTATAATTGATTTAAAACAAATTAATGCAATTATAAAACCCAATATAATTTTTAAAACGATTATCACTGTATAAGAACACCTTGTTAATATGATATGTTGTAAGAGGAACACTAAACCATTTATGCTTTACAATTAAACACCGTCAATAATATGCCTTGAGTTCTTAATCAATTATGTATTAGGTTTTACGATTTAGCAATATTAACACACACACACATATATATATATATATATATATATATATATATATATATATATATATATATATATATATATATATATATATATATATATATATATATATATATATATATATATATATATATATATATATATATATATATATATCATTTCTGTAACTACTGAAAACTATACAAAATGTTCGTCATAGATAGATGTGAAGTTGTATTCTATTGTTATGCGAACTAATAAGTACTACATTAATAATGGTATCTAACTAATAGGAACTCAAAATAAAAACCCATGAAGGAGTTCCACCATTTCTACATGGGAAGAATTTCATTATATAATATCATATCAATGGAAAACAAATAAGTTAAAACAATGAAACAAATGCTAAACCATATAAATATATAAATTGAAAGAGAGAAAAGAACCTAAAGATCTCTACCAATTTGACCATTCTTCATCATCTTCATGCACTATAGATTACCAGCATGGAAATAATGTTATTATATAAGCAAACATTTCAATTGACCAATAAACTGCGTTGCATAAGTTGAAGAGGTTGATAATTTAAGTTGCATAAGTTTAAGAGGTCAGTGTGTTTCAATTGATATAGATCAAGATAGACGGTGTATCTTGAACCACGTTCATTTGAATGACATATAATATAATATTTATAAAAAATAAAGGAACTGATTTTTAATATTTACTTATGTTAGTTTGTTTATAAGGTGAACGAACAATCACACTCATCATTGGTGTCTGCAAACATGTTCATCTACTAAAAACCCAGCACATAAACAAGATAAACAAGTATGATTGTTATAATATCATCTGAACATTATTATCCAAAAATTCCAACTACATACGAGTATCACATAACGATTCACATAAATAATTCAATAGCCAACTCTAGCCTTTGTCGTTGACAATTGACTTTCAAAAATGTTGACATTTTGTTGGTCTTTGTGTACATGATGATTTTTACAATCATGTGGATGTCAAGGAGTTACGAAAGTTATGTGATCAATATCCAATTGATTCAAAACGTGAGAACGCCATTGACCGGGAAATTCCACATGTTTACTTCTGTAGCAATCTTTACAAGGGAGAACTTGAAACAAACCCAGCGAGATAGAGGAAAGATGAATTGGGAACAATTAAGAGCAGATATGTAATAGACTGGCATGTGTGATTGTGTTAACTTCTATACAGATGTGGTCTTGAGTAGGACTGAAACAAAAGAAAACACTTTGAGGGCTGATTTGTCAAGGAAGATTACACTAGAAGCGAATGACTTTTTGACCATTGTGAATGCTTAGTGTGGTCTAAGGGAAAGTAAGGGATGTGAATCTTATTGCCAACCTTGGTAGGCTGTGTAAAAAGGAAGGTTTTCACAACATTGAAGTTTCTTATATTGGTAATTTAAGAGTTTGGCTTGAGTTCAAATCGCATACCTCATGTATGAACTTTAAACAAGACGATGATAGAAAGTGGTATTTCAAGGAATTATTGCCTTTAACTAAGTAACTTTTCATGGATGAAAGGTTAGTATGGATTGAATTTGATGGTCTCCTGCTCAATGCATGGACTCCTAACGTTTTCAATAAAGTGGTGACTTTTTGGGCAGACGTTATGTTTATGGATGAGGATCAAGATTAAACAATTTACTGTGGTCGTGTTTGTGTAAAAGCAAAAGTAGACTCTATTATTTCTGAATTGGTGGATGTCACAATTTATGGAAATGTGTATGGAGTTCATGGTCATGCAAGTTTTGGGTGGATTCCAAACATGGAAAATCATCAACATGATCATGATGAGGTTGCCTTTGAATCAAAAGAAGACAAAAATGATGAAGATAAATATGATATTGATGAAGAAAGTGAAGAAGTTGACGAAGATACATAAATTATAGAAGTTAAACAACATAAATAAAATAAAAAGAGATGAAAGTTGATGCAGATCGAGAACTCAATAATCAGAAAATCAAATTCAGAATTATAAGAAGAAATCTACTAGAACCACAATTGAGATAGAAGAGTACAATCAAGGATTGCCCAGGGATAAATCCCTCTCTCAAATGGCGTAAACCACCAAGCCAATCTCAAAGAGACTATACGCAACACTAAAAAAATACTTGACTGCCAAAAACGACTCCTCACGACTCTATTTATTTACTAGATTAGACCTAAACCAAGTTACAACTTTACCCCCTCTAGAATTACTTTATCCAATTCCTATCATTACTCCCGCCATCGAAAAAGTCTTGACCTCAAGACTTGCTTCCACGAAGATCTTATGACGCACCAGAACCCGGGCCCGTCAAGTCCGGCGACTCCGGGGATCCCAACTCCTCATATTGGTAAAGGTTGTCTCCATTGGTCTCGTATTCATCTTCTCCCAACAACAAAACTCGTAATTTCCCCTCCGGACATTTGTGAGCTGGACCGAACTGTTGACCGCAACGAAAACATAAGCCTTTCTTTCTACGTTCCTCCCATTCCGTCCGAGACAACGATCGCACCCCACGATCCCGGTGCAACACTTGAGAACTCTCTGATGGAGCCGCTACCGAGGGACGAGGACTAGGTAGAGGAGGTGGGTCAGCCCCCTTAAGTCCCGAGTCCACTAAGGAAGTCCCACGAATCAGAGATGGACCCAATAACGAGCCTCTGTCCAATTTAGAGCTGATCCCAAATCCACCCGGCTGATGATAGCGGAAACGCGACTGAGAAATGTTACCGGATGACGGATGAAGCATTTCTTCAACATCTTTGGCCAGGTACATGGCATCCAAACGCGACTGAGGACGATGGAGACGAACCCATCGCTTAACCTCATCTCGCAACCCAGCAACAAAATACCCCATGGCTTGTGATTCGGGTAATTTCGGAACTAATGACAACAAGTACTCAAAATCATCTATGTAGTCATAAATGGAATCCGATTGTTTAATAGAAGCTAACTGTTCAAACGGATTCTGAATTTCGAGACCACTAAATCGCTGCAACAATTCAAGTTGAAATTGATCCCAAGTCAAAGAATCATGCACCTGCTGGACGATTGTGAACCAATGCTGCGCGACTCCTACCATACTTAACTGAGCCAATCGAACCCGAAGAGCGACAGGAGTGCCATTGATGTCAAAGAACAGCTTAGCCTTTTGAATCCACCCCTGAGGATCGAACCCATAGAATTCCGGCAACTGTACTTTCTTCACTGCCCATGGTACAACCATAGCACCACTGTGACGAAAATCAGGACCCGCACCAGTGCCGCCATCACCCCCAGATCTATCCTCACCACCCGATCCGCCACTCTTCCCCTCTGACTCGAAAAAAAATTCCAGAACCCTTTCCCCCACTCGAATCAGAGATGGGCTGCTTACCTTGTTGCTTCATCCAAGCCATCATGAGCTTGCGAAATTCAGCATTCTCCACTCGATCGGCCGCAATTGCTTGAAGTGAAGATTTGATTTCAGCCACATCTGCTTGCAAACGTTGGATCTGTTCTTCATGCGCTTCCAATCGAGACTGTTGACCTCGGGTTTCCATGAGCTTGAAGAAAAAGGTGTACTCACGTATTGCAGATCGATCGTGAACAGAACGGAAGTAGGAGACGGAACGAAATTTCCTCAAATCGATTGTGGCGGCAGGTCGGACCAATGATGCAGATCGAGAACTCAATAATCAGAAAATCAAATTCAGAATTATAAGAAGAAATCTACTAGAACCACAATTGAGATAGAATAGTACAATCAAGGATTGCCCAGGGATAAATCCCTCTCTCAAATGGCGTAAACCACCGAGCCAATCTCAAAGAGACTATACGCAACACTAAAAAAATACTTGACTGCCAAAAACGACTCCTCACGACTCTATTTATTTACTAGATTAGACCTAAACCAAGTTACAACTTTACCCCCTCTAGAATTACTTTATCCAATTCCTATCAAAAGTGGATGTAAATTTAAGCCTCGGATTGATTTTCAAAAACCTATTGCATGTAACTGAGGCTTAGGGTAAAATTGGAAAGTTAAAATATTTAATAGAGATTGGGATGTGAATAATCAATAAAGGTTGGAGAATATGGAACATGTAGACAAAACATACGTTTTGGTTCCAACACATGTCAATATCCATGCTAAAGGTAGTTAATAGCCTTCACAACAAGTCACATCACCATCGAAACATCCTCGATTTGGAGGGGTTCACTTTTCTTCTCCTTGTGAGTCCCTAACAGAAGTTGCTCAATTATGTGTGATGTTACAAAAAAAAATCAAACACAAGGGTAAGGATGGTAAAATAGTTTCTATTTCGTATTCTTTGACTAATGATAGCAAATGTAAATAAAAAGAAAATCTAAAACTCGTGTTAAAATTATGGTTATTCTTTGATAAATGAAGTTATTCACTATATTGAATTAGGTACACTTTTCGGATATGACATGGAAAGGTGTAAATCAGATTTAATAAAACTTATTAGTAATATAGGTGTGAACTTTGGCAATAAATGAATTTCATGTCATTAAACTCTTATAGAATTGGTGATTTTCTAAAAAGACCATTGATAATGAGATTATGTTCAAAATATGTGATTAGTTTCACGAGTTTCAAGAAAATCATCTTCTGAAGCTTGATATGGTTGCATTAAAAGCTATTTTGTGACATTTTTAGTTTGATGTGTTTATAGTAGTGCCTGAATCCATTCAAGAGGTTTGGTGTCTATAATTGTATATGATATGTTACATCTTTATGCTATTGTATTAATTTTTAATAATATTATTTTGCGTAAATATAGAAAGTGTTTATTTTGTTGTTTGGACCCAATGATATTTTGACTCACAATATTTATGTATATGATACTGTTGGATTAGGTGTCTAAGTCATGACTTTAAATTTGTATTTATCTGGTTAATAGAAGCAAAGTCCATTTAGGTTGACCTCATAGCAGAAGGATTGATCTAGAAGTCAGTAGAGAGAGAAATGTTGATTTATTAATTGTTTAATAAATAAATAGAAATAAATAAATAGTTTATTAATATATTTAAGTGTTAATATATTAATTAGAAACTATATTAATTAATTAGAAATTAATTGGATTTAATTCATTGATTAAATAAATTAATTAAAAATGCAGGGACTGGTTTGTATTTATTCAATAGTTGAATAACTGACAAACCAGTAGCCAGGGCCAGAGTTGGCGCCACCTAGGGGGCTTCCCTAGAGGTTGGTGAAACCCTAATTAGGGTTTAGGAGATCTAGTCCAAATGGGCAACAGGCTTGTCCATTAAGGGGGCACCTCTAGGGTTTCACTGGAGGCTATAAAAGGAACCCACTGGGCACCCCAAAACCTGCGCCATTTTCGAGATAAGAATACTCTGCTGATTTCTCTTCTCCATTGCTTGGGTGTGACTTCATTTGAGACAGGATCTATTTGCTGCTAGCTTCAAGAATAAGATCAAAAGGTTGGTAATTCTTGGTTTGATCTTTAGAAATTATTATTTGCCTTAGGTTTTAGTTTATAATCTTCATAGAAGAAAACATAGATCTTTCTAGGGTTGCATGTGAACTTAGGAATTTGTTTGTTCATTGATTGCTAGAAAACCCTTCAGTGGTATCAGAACCTTAGGCTTGTTTTCTTGTGAATTGTTATGAACTGTTTGTGCCTTAATGCTTTTCTGCGAAAATTAACCCTTGGGAAGGGCCTTGATTGATTTCAAGGCTAGGGTTTCCTAACCCTAGCCGCCACCCCCTTGGTTCCCCCTTTATTTGCTTGCCTTTTAAGTAGGTTGTTATTTTTGGTAACTGGATCTACAAGTTAACTGGAACCCTTAAACCCTAGCATGCAAATTTCGAAACTTAGGGGTTTAAGATAGGTAAAGTTAATTTGATTAATTTATAATATCTATCTTAGATTTAATTAGTTTAATTAATTGTTAATTAAAAGATCAATTAAATCAACTTAAAGAATTAATTTAAAATTTTCAAAAAATTGAAATAAATTAGCGAAAATTATGAATAAATTAATTCTAAAATATTTAATGAGATTAAAATATATCTTATATATTTATGATTAAAAGTTAATATTTATATATAAGATTAAATGGTTAGTCTTACCGTTAGTAGGCCTCATTCACAAAACTGTCCTATAAAGAGCGTATAAGGCGACTGCCTATAAAATGGTAGTCTAATGGGTATCCACTCTTACTCACCGCTCTCCTGGTCAGTCGAGTGTCGTTAGTCGAACGGGTTTGATAGAACCGCTAAGCCTCTTAAAAGTATAATGCTATAATTGAAAGTACTAGAACTTTGAACAAAACCCAATCTAGTTACTTTAGGTCAAAAGTGTGAATGAGTTGCTAATCCATGAGGTTGCACATTGCAATTTGTGAAACATTGGTGGAGCATGTGTGGTTAACCGGCACACCAATAGGGGTCTACAAAGACATGCAATGGGTTTCTCGATTTTGTCATTATTAACGGAGCGTGTGTGGTTAACCGGCACGTTAATTAGATATTGCAATTGACTTCGAGAGTACCGAGCAAATTTGCATGGTTATTCACACCCGGTTTGTGATCCTCGGCATCCCAGTCACAAACAGTGGTGCATATCCGAGACTAAACATGCCATTGAACAAGTTCAATGTGTCTCAACAGATCTAGGAATTTCATAAGATGAAATTGATAAGTGTATTATCTACCTTAATGACCATTATGTTGTGATTACGACATCCCTCTTCGCATCATAGCTGGGGTATTTTGGGTCCTAGCCTTAATAAATAATATATTGGGTAATTATTTAAAAGGATTAATTAAACTAATAAAATTCTGTTTATTGTAGATGTCTGAATCAAGTGTCTATTCTCCTCCCTCTCCTCCTTCACCCATTTCTGAGAGCATCAGAAAGCACCTACTAAATATGGAAAGGCTGACTCCCCCTAACTGTAAGGAATGGCTTCACAATTGGAGACTGGTTGTCGTCATTGCTGGTAAGCTACATCTCACCGAGTATCTGATCCCGGTTCCACCGGAACAAATCATCATAAAGCGTTCTTATGATAAGCATAACTTCTTAGTTGATGAATCCGAAAGGATTCGTGACCTCATGCTATTGACCATTGACCCCGAGTTCCGCAAGGATTTTGAATCATTGGGGCCGTATGAGTTAATGCAGTCGGTTGAGGAAAAGTTCCAAAAACCAATTGAAGAGGAACGAGCTAGGATCTTCAAAAGACTTGCAGAGTGCAAGCTAAAAAAAGGAAGTAGCATCAATTCGCATGTTCTTCAGATTGAAGCTTACATAGGCGAATTGTACAAACTTGGTCATTCCATGAGTCAGGAGAAGAGTGTTAACATTCTACTCGCTTCGCTGACTAGTGAGTACAATCTGTTCATTCAGACGTATAGAAAGGAAGACCAGAAAAGGGCTTTTATGGAAATGCGTCCACTATTGTGTTGGATTAGGTGTTTAAGCCATGACTAATAATTAGTATTTATCTGATTAATAGTAGCATAGTCCATTTGGGTTGCCCTCATAGTTGGAGGATTGGCAGAAAGTCCGGTAGAGAGAAAGATTGATTTATTATATGATTAATAAATCAATAGAAATTAAATAAATAGTTTATTAATATATTTAAGTGATAATATATTAATTAGAAACTATAATAATTAATTAGAAATTTTTCTGGAATTAATTGGAATTAATTTGGCAGTTAAATTAATTAATTAAAGGTGCGGGGACTAAAACTGTAATTATTCAATAGTTGAGTAAGTGGCAGTGTGAGTGACCATGTGGTGGCCGAAAATATATATATAAATATATATATTTTTGAGATATATATATATATATATATATATATATATATATATATATATATATATATATATATATATATATATATATATATATATATATATATATATATATACTACAGATAAATGGTGTTTGAATGATTAAAATAATAGTTTATCTTAATTCGAATTCAAAAAGGTTTATCTGTAACGATTATCTGATCACCACATGGAGACTACAAATAGGGAGACTCTCCCTAACCCTAGGACCACGTTTTTGTACTCTCTCTGAAGGAATTTTCGGCCAAAGCCTCAAGCTAGGGTGTGACTGCATTTGAGGCAGGACAATTGTGCTGCTTTGCTTCAAAGAAATCCTAAAAGGTTAGTTTTTCTTATTTTATTCTTTTAGTTAATTTCTTCTGGCCTTCTAGGATTTGTTATATGTTTAATTAGAAGAAAACCTAGATCTATATAGGTTGCATGTGAACTTAGGAATTTTAGTTCATAGTTGCAGAAAACCTTTCAGTGGTATCAGAGCTATTCGGTGTGTTTTCTTGTTAAATTGCTATAACTGTATCCTGTAAATTAGGGTTTATTGTTTCTAAACCCTAATGTGGCCGTTTTGAATATCAGGGTTAGGGTTTCGAAAAACCCTGGCCCCTCCCCCCTGCTTGGCGTGAATAAAGGAAGGGTTTAGTAGGCTTTCTATTTTTGGTAACTTTAATTGTTTAAATAGATAAAACCTTAAACCTCCTATCCTAAATTCGAAAATTAGGGGATAATGATAGGTTTAAATTAATTTGATTATTTTGTGACACCTATCTGCAAAATTAATTAATTTAATTAATTGTTTGATTAAAAGATAATTAATAGAATTTAATTAATTTCGATTTAAATGGTTTAAATTCCGAAAATTAATAGATTAAATCTATAAATATTTTAAGAGGTTTAAAATATCAAATTTAATTAATTTAATTAATTGGTTAATTAAAAGATAATTAAATCGGCTTTAAGTGGTTTAATTTAATTTTAAATTTAATAGCTTAAATCGACAATAAATTAAAAGATAAACCAGAAACAATTTTTTAAAGGTTTAAAAAATTACATCTTATATATATTATAACTAGGAAGTTATTTTTTATATGTATGAGATTAAATGGTTAGTCAAATCATTAGTAGGCCTCATTCACGAAGCTGGTCTATAAAGTGGGTATAAAGAGACTGCCTATAAAATGGCGGTCTAATGGGTGAACACTCTCGCCCACCGCTCGCCTGATCAGTGGAGGGTCGTTAGCCGAACAGGTTTGATAGGACCGCCTAATAATCACTAAAAGTATAATGATTCAAAGTACTAGAACACTTAATAAAATCTCAATCTAGTTACTTTAGGAAAAATGTGAATTGATGCTAATCCATGAAATTGCACATTGCACTTTATGAAACATTGGTGGAGCGTGTGTGGTTAACCGGCACGCCAATTGGGGTTCATAAAGAGTTGCAATGGGTTTCCCAGGTATTATCATTGTTGATGGAGCGTGTGTGGTTTACCGTCACATCAATTAGAGATGATAATTAACCCGAGAGTACCAAGCTAATTTGCATGGTTATTCACATCCAGTTTGAGATCCTCAGCTGTAACACCCGGCTTTTAAAACATAACACCCTTGAAAAATTTTCATTTAAAACATAGGTTTCAGTACTTAAAACCATAAACAAAGGGGTATATTTTAATAAAAACGGGTACAAGCGTATCAAGGAGTATACAAATATAGTAACCTCCATATAAGCCGGGCTACTACTGACAGCATCTACAAGTCCACTTCTTGAGTCACGGACTTTATCCTTACCCTTACCAGGGTTATGCTAACCTGCAGGGACATTTAACAAACGGTATGAGCTACAAAGCTCAGTGAGTAATCATTTCTGCAAATAACACGTATAAAAATACATTCATATATCTATTTGGATATCGGATCCAAACTCCTAGCCTTACTGGCTGACCAAATATCTCTTAGGATTTCACATCCTAATTTATAGCCTTACAGGCTAAATCATAATGACCTGCAATTATCAATCCACATCAGTTATTTGCATATATAATCATATCTAACAATTTCTGTCCCATGTTTCTTAGTCACAACGGACCGCACCATATTTAATAGCTATTTAAGCCGCACCACGAGTCATAGCTAAATAAGCTGCACCAAAATATTTTCAATATATATATCATAGCCCTCAGGCCGCACCAATTGGTTTCAATAACCCAATATCATAGCCAAAAGGCCGCACCATGTTCCTGTAACAATATCATAGCCAAAAGGCCGCACCATGTACCTGTAACAATATCATAGCCAAAAGGCCGCATCATGTACCTGTAACAATATCATAGCCGTATAGGCCGCACCAGTTGGATATAATATCCAATATCATAGCCATATAGGCCGCACCAAATATCATAGCCATATAGGCCGCACCAGTTGGATATAGAATCCAATATCATAGCCATATAGACCGCACCAAATATCATAGCCACATAGGCCGCACCAGTTAATTTCATTTCATTTTATAATCATTTATGGCTCACGGCTCCGTTCTTGTCATTTCATTGACTCACGGCTTATCCAGTATTGCCTTTTCAAGATTTGACTCACAGCTCCGTTCTTGTCTATCGTAAACTCACGGCTTATCTGGTATTGTCATATCATTGGCATCTGTCAACTGTCAATTTTGTCCCCCAAAGCAGTTTCAAATCTGTAACAATTCAATCATCATATATCATATATGATATCAGTGAGATTACTCACCTGGATACTCGCTGCATTTAGTTCCGGTTGTTTCTTGTCTTTGTATACACTACAACCGTTCGTCCCGTACCTATATATTCATTTATATACCAAATGATCATAGGTTAATTACCATTTCAGTTGACTCTACTACACAAGAGTCTTATACAATACAATTGGGGACCATTTCCAAGCATTTCCAATCAATAACCATCGTTATAAAAATTTAATACACTTCCCGAAATACGCGTATTCTACTATAGTACTTTCGGGAGGTCGTATTCATATTCTGATAATTTTCCATGAAGTTTCACAACATATTAGACCTATGTTTAAAATTTCAGGTCAATCGGATAAGCCTAGCATAAGAATCAAATTTGGAAATTGCACCAAATTTTAACAGGAGGTTTTATGGTTTCTGCCTCGCCCCGCGTCGCGCCCAATGCAAGGGCCGCGTCGCGCCTGCTGCTAGCAGATCCAGAAACTCCGATTTTTATGCTACAAAATTCCATTTTCTCATTTTAAGCCCTTAATACACGACTTAATCAGTAGGGGTTTGTTCTAGGACCAAAACCCTTCATTTACATCAAGTTTCAAACCATGGAATTGGTGATTCCAATCCAATTCCAAAAATTCCCGTTTTTCACATTTTTGGTCCAAAACCGAAATTACTAGGTTATAATCACTTCTACTGATTTGTTCTCATCTCTAGCAACATTTGGAACTCATTAGAACCCATTAGAATCGATTTGATCACAAGAACTCATCATCTAGGGTTCTTGATCAAAATCTCAATTCTTTCAAAATAGCAACCTACTTCCATATTCATTAAATTAAGTCCTTTTAGCATGACTTACTGGAAGTATTAAGCTATTACAACACATAATTCTTGACTGAAATTTCAGTCATCATATTCCTCAAGTGAAGAATACACAAACCTAGGTTAGAAATTTCAAGAACTAACCTTAATTGCTTGAAAACTTCAATTCCAAGCTATGCCTTCAACTTCTAGCTTAAATCTTCAAGAAAGCTTCCAAATTTTCTGCAGAAATCGCACCAAGGATCCTCTCCCGTAGCTTCTCAGTTTTTCTGCACATGTGGAGAGACTTTCTTGCACTATTTATACTTCTAGATTTTACAAATGTAGTCCCTAAGTTCCATTTCTTGAACTTTTGGCACTATAATCAAGTTTTATTACAATAAAACTTTTATTTCTTATACTTTTGCCACAAGCAACAATATTTTTACATAATTGGTCCTTCACTTGGTCGAATGACCAAATTACCCTTTTATGGTAAAATGACCAATTTACTCTTTTCTAGTATTAACTTTCTAATACTTAGAACGCCATATTAAATCATAAATACACTATGATTAACATATAATACTTAACAAAAGTATCATGGTGTTACATCAGCATCCCAGTCACAAACAGTGGGGCACATCCGAGATTAAACATGCCATTTAAAAGTTTAATGAATCTTATCAGAACTAGGAATTTCATAAGATGAAATTGATAAGTGTTTATCTACCTTAATGACCATTATGTTGTGATTACGACATCCCTCTTCACACCATAGTTGGGGTATTTTGGATCCTAGCCTTAATAAATAATATATTGGGTAATTATTTAAAATGAACAGTTAAACTAATAAATTCTATTTCTTTTATATATGTCAAGTGTCAATTCTCCTCCTTCTCCTCCTTAACCCATTTCTGAAAGCATCAGAATGCACCTGCTAAATATGGAAATGCTGACTGGCCTTAACAGTAAAGAATGACTTCGCAATTGGAGACTGGTTCTCAGCGTTGCTGGCAAGCTACATCTCACCGAGTATCCAATCTCGGTCCCACCGGAACAAGTCATCATAAAAGGTTCTTATGATAAGCATAACCTCTTAGTTGATGAATTCGAAGAGATTCGTGACCTTATGCTATTAACCATTGACCCCGAGTTCCGCAAGGATTTTGAATCCTTGGGGCCATATGAGTTAATGCAACTAGTTGAGGAAAGGTTCCAAAAGCCAGTTGAAGAGGAACGAGCTAGGATCTTCAAAAGACTTGCAGAGTGCAAGCTAAAGGCAGGAAGTAGCGTCAATTCGCATGTTCTTCAGATTGAAGCGTACATAGGCGAATTATACAAACTTGGTTATTCCATGAGTCAGGAAAAGAGTGTTAACATTCTACTCGATTCGCTGACTGGTGACTACGATCTGTTTATTCAGACGTATAGAAAGGAAGGCCAGGAAAAGACCCTCATGGAAATGCGTCCACTGTTGACTTTATACGAGTCACTTTTGGACAGGCATAGCTCCAATGGCTCAACTACTTCTGGATTAAGTCCAGTGAAGAGACGTAACAAGAAACGGTCGAGATCGCCCGGACATGTCTCAAACTGGGAATCTACTAAATCGGATACAGTTACGGAAAGATTGGAAGTCGCTCCAACTCTTTGGAAAGCTCAGGTATATCTAAGAACCTCAAAACTCCTGTTCCAAGAGTTCTTGATATATAATGTGATAGTCACATTTTGGTTGACATGCAGGGAATCAAGAAGGCACGGGACTCTGTCGCATAGGAGCACATTTGGATTGGATCTCTAGCTCGTGCAGTTTTGAAGTTTAGATAGATATTAAATATTGTTATTAGTCTTTAGATACATTTTTGACATTGTCTATTACATTGTTCAAGGATTTTATTTTTAATAAAATTGTCATATTTTCTTTTAACACCTGTTGTCTGAAATTATCCTTGAAATGTTATATGAATGTGTTGAATGTATGATTAGTAATAACTTGAATGTTGATGCATCCAAAGTGTTTGGATTCAAGAATTGTGTCATTTATGATTGTTAATACAAATGTTATAAGAATCAATTCAACCATAGGTCCAGTTGGACAGGACCTTGGAATCATTTGACTTAGAGTCACTTGATGAATTGATTTCTTAATGTGTCAAGAAATGAATCAACCAAAGGTCCAGTTGGACAGGACTTTGGAATCATCTGACTTGGAGTCAGATGATGATTAAGTTCTTTATAAAGCAAATGTGGCAAGAAATGAATCACCCAAAGATCGAGATGATAGGATTTTGGAATCAGTTGACTTAGAGTCAACTGAAGATTGCAAGTCTTGAACAAAGTCATAAGTTTACATAGATATGTAAAGGACAATGAGATTAAGAGCAACGGACACACCTGTTGTTGTGTATTGCTAGAATCTTGATATAGAACACAATTGTTTGTACTTCACGATATTCATCATTCAGTATGACGAATATGACATTGCTGATCGGGATAAGCAATTGAATTGAAACCTCGAACAGTTCAAGGACTTCAAAGGAAGTACAAGTTCCACAGAACCTGAGCGATAACATAAACTGAGAAAAAGATTTCACAGTTCATTCTCTTCCAAGAATATTAATGGTTATAATGTGTCTTAGGGAAGATAATGGAGCATTGGTCGAAATAGTTCGATCATCGCTGTATGAGATACATTGCCAATTAGTTTCCAATAAGATGAACACTATACCAGTCAGTCCATATAAACCATACTCCGACCACATCCTAGACTAAGTAGGTCTTGCAGACACTGCCTGAAATGTAAAGCTGGGATTATCCCACTTGTACATAGAAAGTCCAGGGTCTTGTAGTGTTCATCTGAACCTCATGACCAGCTGAACTTGATCAGCATTGTCGTTTCATTAGCTATCCCACTGTAACTAAAGAGCTCTTTTAGAAAGAACTCATGGTCTAAGGAAACAGTGGGAGTTGGGACAGTCCTAAATGAGTTTAGGATTAGCAATGAAAGAACCTTTTAGTCATCACTAGGCTTGGAGCAGAAATCAGATTTCTGCTTTACAACTGACATAATCTCCTCTTAACCAGTAGTATTGATCACCATCATAAGTAGTTGTGATCGGGGTGACATACTGATTAGTGGTAAAACACTGCAGTTGATACGGATTTGTAATCAGACTACTTGGAAGCATTGGTGAGCCCGGCTGCTACCAAATAAGAGGACCTTAGGACGAGACACGGTCTGTGTGAAAATTTGATTGATTTTACACCTGGTCTAAAAACCAGTGGGAGTAACTGAATCATCAAAAGAAAGCAACATGGACATATACATACCTTCAGAGCATCTAGTTGATTGAATCGATAATCAGAGTCAAGCAATTGATTCCGAGTAAAGCACTCTCAATAGAAGATGAAATCCGAGAGGATTCTGCATGGCATAGTGTGAGTCGTTAGTGGAGCATGTGTGGTTTACCGGCACACTAATAGGGACACACATAGAGCATGCCATTACAAAAGGTACATGGCCCCGGGTTTCATCCCACGGGCATCTCGCAAGAAAGGATATTCAGATTCTCAAAATATGCCAAATGATTGGATTTTGAGAAAGGGCTGAAAGATTTCCATTAAAATGTTAGAAAGGTTTGGATTCTCAAAATGTGCCATAAGTCTTGGATTTTGTGAATAGCCTATAACCGTGTCAAAGCCAGTGGGAGTCGCCGTTATCCACTATCCCCACATGTGGGATAAATAATGGTTCTAGGAAACGTCTCTTTTCATTACGAAGTGTAATGACTTGGTGTTAAGAGACGGATCGCTATGAAAGCCTTAATAAAAATACGGCATACTTAGGTGGTTGTAAACGTCTATGAGATAGATCCAGATTCTGCCATGATGATCTTGATGAGATTCAAGATGCATAGACTTAGGAAAAGTTTTTCTTGTCATTGCAAAGTGTGATGACTTGGCATGAAAGAAATAAAGAAGGTGCAACATACTCATGTAATTCACAGTCATCTATTGGAAAGATGAAATCACCAGCATAGACCTAGCCAATGTAAGCATGATCTTGATAAGATTCAAGATGCACGAGAAAAGTCTCCGAAAGGAAAATAGTTTTTCGAAAATCATGACACAAAGGATTATAAATAATCCTTGGATTCCGAAAGGGTTTGGAATAGGATTAGATCGGGTTCCACAAGTTTTGGATCGATCATAAAGTCATGAACATGTCCTGATATCTTAATGCTTAGGGCATAGTAAGTTGGATTCAGGACATTGCCTGGCTGGGAATACTGGATGGATTGGTTGAACTAAAGTGAGAATTCATTAGGAAATGATTAGGGTGAAAGTGATAGTATTAATTTGAAAGATTTTCAAAGTGGTAATTATTAACATCAGGACATGATGTTAATGGACTTCATGGTTACAAAGTCTCGTTGGTATTCTGATGGAGTGTGTGTGGTTCACCGGCACATCATAACACCTCGAAATAGTCGTAGGGTGCAGTCAAGTAGACTAAAGACCCCAGAACCATAGGAAGTCACAGTACACATTACCAGAATGGAGTTAGAAGAGAAATTGACAAGATAACTTATTGAGATGTTATCGGATGAGCATCCGATTGGATCATCTGCAATAAAGTGTATAAGTATAAGATACTTTGGATACATAGAAAGAGTGTAAGATTCATTAAGACATAGCTGTAAAATTAGAATTGAAAGTTTAAAAGAAATCCTGAAACCGATAATAGTTTATGACAAGGTCCGACTTGGTGATTACCTTGTGGAGACTTGGTAATAAGCAATAGTAGTTGCCAGTCAGATCTTTATGTTTCGCTTTCGCATGTTTTACTTCCCGAATAATTTAATTATTCAGAAAGGTCCACAGTCGCTCATACTTTGGGAAGTAAGTATTGAATCAAGACTGTCGTGAATTGATTTGTAGACTGTCTAAGGAGTTAGGCATAGCAATAGGATTGCTACAACATTCATGAGTACTTAGAAATAGAGATTTGAGCATTGGATAAACCCACACTCAATAGATTGCTTCATGGATTATATCACAAGCAATATTGAGACGATAATATCCTATGATCTTCAAGTAGAGAGATATGAGTTATAATTTACAAGGCAGTTGTTCATTGATAATACGAAAACGCATCGGTAACTCGATGTTATAAAACGTGTTGTTGTGAATGATTTGACTGGTAAAAGATATAAGCATATGAGTCGAAGCTTATTCGTTCCTTGACCCTGATGGGAAACAGATATCTGTAGGCCTCTCGATGATTTTGAAGTTGACTAAAGTGCTGGCCAGCCTGGACTAAATTGATGTGTTCAATTAGAAGTTCTAAAGTCATAAGCAGAATCGGAAATCGGGGAACAGAGTATCGGACAGAGATTGATCTCAATCCATGTCTCGTGTCTGAAAATATCTTGTTGGACGAAGGATCATCTGATCACTTATCTTTGGACAGAACTGACTAGGTCAGAGTTCGGCAACGGTTTCTAGGAAGCTACAGTTGCTAAATTTATTAGAGGGTAAATTGGTAATTTTAGTCATAGACTTATCCAAGTGGGAGACTGTTGGATTAGGTGTCTAAGCCAAGACTAATAATTAGTATTTATCTGATTAATAGTAGCATAGTCCATTTGGGTTGCCCTCATAGTTGGAGGATTGGCAGAAAGTCCGGTAGAGAGAAAGATTGATTTATTATATGATTAATAAATCAATAGAAATTAAATAAATAGTTTATTAATATATTTAAGTGATAATATATTAATTAGAAACTATAATAATTAATTAGAAATTTTTCTGGAATTAATTGGAATTAATTTGGCAGTTAAATTAATTAATTAAAGGTGTAGGGACTAAAACTGTAATTATTCAATAGTTGAGTAAGTGGCAGTGTGAGTGACCATGTGGTGGCCGAAAATATATATATAAATATATATATTTTCGAGATATATATATATATATATATATATATATATATATATATATATATATATATATATATATATATATATATATATATATATATATATATATATATATATATATATATATATATATATATATATATATATATATATATATATATATATATATATATATATATATATATATATATATATATATATATATATATATACTACAGATAAATGGTGTTTGAATGATTAAAATAATAGTTTATCTTAATTCGAATTCAAAAATGTTTATCTGTAACGATTATATGATCACCACATGGAGGATATAAATAGGGAGACTCTCCCTAACCCTAGGACTGCGTTTTTTGTACTCTCTCTGAAGGAATTTTCGGCCAAAGCCTCAAGCTAGGGTGTGACTTCATTTGAGGCAGGACAATTGTGCTGCTTTGCTTCAAAGAAATCCTAAAAGGTTAGTTTTTCTTATTTTATTCTTTTAGTTAATTTCTTCTGGCCTTCTAGGATTTGTTATATGTTTAATTAGAAGAAAACCTAGATCTATATAGGTTGCATGTGAACTTAGGAATTTTAATTCATAGTTGCAGAAAACCTTTCATATTGACCTTATAAGAGTCACTCTTGGATAGGCATAGCTCTAATAGCTCAGCTACTTCTGGATAAATTTCAGTGAAAAGACGCAGCAAGAAACGATCCAGATCGTCTGGACATGTCTTAAACTGGGAATCCACAGAATCGGATACAGTCGCAGAAAGATTGGAAGACGCTCCAAGGTCAAATCTTTTGAAAGCACAGGTACATCTAAAAACCTTAAAACTCCTGTTCTGTAATTTCTTGATACATAATGTGATAGTCACATTTTGATTTGTATGCAGGAAATCAGTAAGGCACGGGACTCTGGCGCATAGGAGCACGTTTGGATTGGATTTCCAGCTCATGCAGTTTTGAAGTTTAGTTAGATATTGAAATCTTGTTATTAGCTTTTAGATGCATATGACATTGTCTATCATATAGTACATTGTTCAAGGATTTTTGTTTTAATAAAATTGTCGTTTTTTTTCTTTTTAAAATTATCCTTGAAATGTTGTATGATTGTGTTGAATGCATGATTGGTAATAACTTGAATGTTGAATGCATCCAAAGTGTTTGGATTTTAGGAATTGTGTCCCTTAAGATTGTTAAAATAAATAAGAATCAATTCAACCAAAGGTCCAGTTGGACAGGACTTTGGAATCATTTGACTTAGAGTCACATGATGAATTGAGTTCTTAATGTGCAAAGAAGTGAATCAACCAAAGATCCAGTTGGACAGGACTTTGGAAACATTTAACTTAGAGTCAGATGATGATTAAGTTCTTTGTAAAGCACATATGACAAGAAATGAATCACCCAAAGATCCAGAGAATAGGACTGTGGAATCAGTTGACTTAGAGTCAACTGAAGATTGCAAGTCTTGAACAGAATTAACAAAGTCATAAGAGATGTAAAGACATTGAGATTAGGAGCAACGAACGCATCAGTTACTGTGTATTGCTCGAATCGTCAAATAGAACACAATTGTTTGTACTTCAAGATATTTGTCATTCGGTATGACGAATATGGCTTCGCTTATCAGAATAAGCGATTGAATTGAAACCTTGAACAGTTCAAGAACTTCAAAGGAAGTACAAGATCCACAGAACCTGAGTGACAACATAAACTGGGAAAATGTTTCATAGTTCATTCTCTTCCAAGAACATTATTAGTTATAATGTGTCTTAGGGAAGATGATGGAGCATTGGTCGAAACAGTTCGATCCTCGATGTATGAGATACATTGTCAATTAGTTTCCGATGAATTGAATACTACACCAGTCAGACCATATAATTCATATTCCAACCACATCCTTCGACTAAGTAGGTTTTGCACACACTGTCTGAAATGTAAAGCTGGAATTGTCCCACTTGTACATTAAAAGTCCAGGGTCTTGTAGTGTTCGTCCGAACCTCATGAAAAGCCTGAACCTGATCAGAAATGTCATTTCACTAGCTATCCTGCTGTACCTGAAAAAGAGAGAGCTCTTTTAGAAAGAACTCATGTTCTAAGGAAACAGTGGGAGTTGGGACGGTCCTGAATGAGTTCAGGATTAGCCAAGTGAAAGAACCTTAGTCATCACTAGGCTTAGAGCAGAAATCAGATTTCTGTTTCAACATTGACATAATCTTCTCTTGACCAGTAGTACTGATCACCATCATAAGTAGTTATGATTGGGGTGACATACCGAATAGTGGTGAAACACTATTGTTGGTACGGATTTACAATCCGACTACTTGGAAGCATTGGTGAGCCCGGTTGCTGCCTATTAAGAGAACCTTAAAACGAGATACAGTCTATGTGGGATTTTGATTGTTTTTACACCTGGTCTAAAAACCAGTGGGAGTAATTGAATCATCAAAAGAAATCAACATGGATAGATACGTACCTTCAGAACATCTGGTTGAGCGAGACGATACTCAGAGTCAAGTAATTGGCTCCGAGAGAAGCACTTTCAATAGAAGATGAAATCCGAAAGGATACTGCATATTGTAAGTCGTTAGTGGAGCGTGTGTGGATCACCGGCACACTAATAGGGACTCACAAAGAGTATGCCAGTATAAAGGTACATGGGCCCGGGATTTCCCCGCGGGCATCTCGCAAGAAAGGATATTCAGATTCTCGAAATATGCCAAAGGATTAGATTTTGAGAATGAGCTGAAAGATTTCCATTAAGATGTCAGAAAGTTTGGATTCTCAAAATGTGCCAGTGGGAGTGTCACTGTTATCTCCATATGTAGGTTACATACAGTTTCTAGGAAACGTCTTTTTTTCATTACAAAGTGTAATGAGTTGGTGTTAAGAGACGGATCGCTATGAAAGACTTAATAAAGATACGGCATACTCAGGTGGTTATAAACGTCTATGAGACAGATCAAAACTCTGCCAAGATGATCTTGATGAGACTCAACATGCATAGCTCAGGAAAGGAGTTTCCTATCATTACAAAGTGTAATGATTTGGCATGAGAGATATAAAGAAGGTGCAACATACTCACATAATCCATAGACATCTATCAGATAGATGCTATCATCAGTATAGACTTCGCCACAGTAAACATGATCCAAGATGCATGAGAAAAGTCTCAGAAAGGATATAGTTATTGAAAGTCGTGACACAAGGATTATAAGTAATCCTAAGACTCCAAAAGTGTTTGGAAATAGATTAGATCGGATTCCACGAGTTTCTTGGATCCATCAGAAGTGTCATGAACATGTCCTGATGACTTAATGCTTGGAGCATAGTGAGTCAGATTCAGGATATGACCTGGCTGGGAATACTTAATGGATTCTGTACATACGTGAGATATCATTGGAAAAATTATTGGGGTGAACAGTAATTCGAAAAGGTTTCAAATAAGTAAAAGGGCTTAATGGTTAAAGAATTTCGTTGGTATTCCGATGGAGCGCGTGTGGGTCACCGGCACATCGTAACATCACGAAATAGTCTTAGGGTGCAGTCATGTGGACTAAAGATCCCAAGAACCATGGAAAGTCACAGTGCACCAGAATGGAGATGTAAGTGAAAATGACAAATGTATGACTAAATTGAGATATCATCGGAAGAATGTCTGATTGGATAGAATGTATCAATGTAAGACATTTGGATACATAGAAAGAGTGAAAGGTCATATAGACATAGATACATAACATGAATTAAAAGTTTAAAAGGAATCTAGAAACCGATAACAGTTTTATGAAGAATCTGACTTGGTGATTACCTCGTGGATACTTGGTAATAAGCAAGAGTAGCTACTAGTCAGATTTTAAGTTTCAATATTGCATGTTTCACTTCCCGAATAATTTGATTATTCAAAAGTCCACCGTCGCTCATACTTTTCGAGAGTAAGTATGAATGAAGACTGTCGTGAAATGGTTTGTGGATTGTCTAAGGAGTTAGACATTGCAGTAAGACTGCTGCAACGTTCACGAGTACTTAGAAATAGAGATTTGAGTATTGGATAAACCCGCGTTCAATAGATTGCTTCATGGATTACATCACGAGCAATGATTGAGATGATAATATCCTATGATCTTAAAACGGAGACATATGAGTTGAAATTTGCGAGTCGGTTGTGCATTGATAATGCGTAAACGCATCGGTAACTCGATGTTATGAAACGCATTGTTGTGTACGATTTTGACAAGTAAAAGACACAAGCATATGAGTCGGAGCTTATTCGTTCCTTGACCCTGATAGGGAAACAGATATCTGTAGGCCTCTCGATGATTTTGAGGTTGACTAAAGTGCTGGCCAGCCGGGACTTAATTGATGTGTTCAATTAGAAGTCTTAAAGTCATAAGCAGAATCAGAGATCGGGAAACAGAGTATCGGACAGAGATTGATCTCAATCCATGTCTCATGTCTGAAAATATCTTGTTGGACGAAGGGTCATATGATCACTTATCTATGGACAGAACTGACTGGGTCAGAGTTCGGCAACAGTTTCTTGGAAGCTGCAAATTGTTTATTAATCAGAAAATAAATTAAAGTCATAGACTTATCCAAGTGGGAGACTGTTGGATTAGGTGTCTAAGCCATGACTTTATATTTGTATTTATCTGGTTAATAGAAGCAAAGTCCATTTGGATTGCCCTCATAGCAAGAGGATTGATATAGAAGTCAGTAGAGAGAGAAATGTTGATTTATTAATTGTTTAATAAATCAATAGAAATAAATAAATAGTTTATTAATATATTTAAGTGTTAATATATTAATTAGAAACTATATTAATTAATTAGAAATTAATCTGGAATTAATTGGATTTAATTCAGTGATTAAATTAATTAATTAAAAGTGCAGGGACTGGTTTGTATTTATTCAATAGTTGAATAACTGACAAACCAGTAGCCAGGGGCCAGAGTTAGCGCCACCTAGGGGGCTTCCCTAGAGGTTGGCGAAACCTTAATTAGGGTTTAGGAGATCCGGTCCAAATTGGCAACAGGCTTGTCCATTAAGGGGGCAACTCTAGGGTTTCACTGGAGGCTATAAAAGGAACCCCTTGGGCACCCCAAAACTTGCGCCATTTTCAAGATAAGAATACTCTGCTGATTTCTCTTCTCCATTGCTTGGGTGTGACTTCATTTGAGGCAGGATCTATTTGCTGCTAGCTTCAAGAACAAGATCAAAAGGTTGGTAATTCTTGGTTTGATCTTTAGAAATTATTATTGGCCTTAGGTTTTAGTTTATAATCTTTATAGAAGAAAACATAGATCTTTCTATGGTTGCATGTGAACTTAGGAATTTGTTTGTTCATTGATTGCTAGAAAACCCTTCAGATACTTGATTGGTTGGTTTGGGTTTTTAAATTTGTAATTTTTGGCGATTCGTGTGTCATTTCATTTATTATTTCGTAATGTAATTTCATATTACTTTAAAAATAAATTAGTTAGGAAATTATATTAGTTATTTTAATGTAATAATTGAAGACTAAAAAACACCAATTGAGGACCATGGAGATTAAGTCACATGAAGTTATACTCAAGACATCATAGTTGATGATAAAGTCAAGCGTCCATGTGTGCTGGTTGTCCCTAGATGTGACCTCGTTTTTCAGTGTGATGAATTACGGGAAAAACACATAGGAATTGAGAAAAATATCACAGTTAAATAATTTGCATGTTACGGTTGTTTTATTTTATGCTTGATTGATAAAATCAAATAGGAAACATAATTGTTATAAGTTAACAAATTTTTGCAAACTAAACTTTGGCAATTATAAAATGAATTTTAAAAGTTCAAAAATGAATGTTTTCCAGAAGAATTAGTTCACATGTTTTAACTAAATAAAGAAAACAAAAACCTATTTTTAATAAAATGTAAATCTCATGCTTCCCATGAAAAACACACAGTTAAATATAGTCTTTCGACCTGGGGAAGTACATATAGCCAATGTGTCAGTTAGGCTTTAGTCAAAGTGATATGATACTCGTGATAACTCAAGCGTAACTTGGGTTGGGCATCGCGTAGTTTTTGTAGACTTGCACAAAAATCGGATCATGAATCGAAGCGTGGTTTAAAACTGAAATTGATCCGAAAAATAAACATGTTTGACTCAAACTGATCGGGTTTGAAACTGTTTTCCCATTTTATACTGGTTTGGAATTTATAATTATGAATCAACTTTGAATCCAGTTTGAGCGAAACCAGTTTGTAAATCCGGATTTTGGAACTGGTTAGAATCCGGTTTTGAAAACTAGCCCTTTTGTAGATTCTTGCATAGGGAGCACACCATTGGTTTATATAAATCCCAAAAATGAACTAAACCACATTGAAATAGCAATGTACTTTAGAGAGCGCATTAGAAATAAAAACAAATTTAGATATCACTCCATAAATAGCAATGTACTTTGGAGAGCACACCAAAAATATCAATGTACTTTGGAGAGCACACCAAAAATAGCAACAAACTCTTGAAAATTACCGGTTTTCAAAACCGGTTTCAATCCGGTCCGAACCAGTTTCTATAGGAACAGATATTTTTCGTTTCAAATTGGTTTGAAACATATCCGGTTTCTACCAAATCCGGTTTTGACCATGTTAACGGAAACTAAACCGGTTTTAAACTGATCCTATTTTTGAAAAAGAAAATTGGTTTGTGCACCTCTAGGTTTTTGCATGGTCGATTTATCATCCAAGCTCATGTTCCACAACATCCATGTCATGAGCATGGATGAGATTAAACATGTCATTAACATAAGTTAATGAACCCCGAAAAAACTAGGAGTTTCATAGAGACTTAAACTGGCAAACAATATATCCTACCTAAATAGCTTCTAGATGTGATTACGACACCCATTTTCCACATATTTAAGTGAAATATGGGTCATATCCTTAATTAAACAATTTTAAAATTAGGTAACTATTTTTTAAGAATTTATCAAACTAACTAAAACTGTACTTTTAATTAAAGGGCTCTAAATATAAACTTGACAACAAACTTCTCACTGCTTCAAATCATCTCGAGGGATAAGCTGACATGGGACAATTATCTTGATTGGATATGTGTATTGAGAATCACTCTCAGGTACGAAAAAAGAGTATGTCATGGACGAAGTTGTCCTTGAGGTTCCTCTAGTTAGATCTCCTAGGATTGTTAGAGACAATTATGAAAAACGTCTCAATGAGTCGAATGCGATTGCCTGTATAATGTTGGCTACCATGAATTCGGAGCTCCAAAAGAACTTTGAGAACCTTCGAGCATTTGACATGGCAAATCAGCTCAATGAAAAGTTCCAATAGCAAGCCAGGCAATAACGATTTGATATTGTTAAAGCTCTTCTAGCATGCAAGCTACAAAAGAGAGCTTTTGTCCTTATACAGGTACACAAAATGAAATTGTATATTGATAGACTAGAGCATCTTGGATTTTCATTCCTCTAGAGCTGGAAACATATATCATCATCAACTCGCCGACAAGTTTGTATCATTAATTCATCTTGAATTTTCTATCTCTCTATCTATTTTCTTCGTGTAGTCCATTGCAGATGAAGACCACCCCCGCAATGGCGTGGAGGAGAGAAAACCTTCTTTATGTCGAGTTATTTGCATGAGAAGGAAGACAACATACCGATAGCCTTAGGTCATGAGTTTCTTTTTAATTTTTGGTTAAAAATGTGGTGAGTTCACCACACTCCTTCAATATCAGTAGTCTAATAGATATGGAAAATTTGATTTGGTTCGGTTCTGCAAGTAAAAGAGAAAAAATTAACTTTCTAATAGAAAATTTAAATTTAATTAGCTTGTTGATAAAAAATAATATTAAAAAATTATTAAACTCATATTTATAAATTAAATAACCATTTCATTATGTACAGTTGAAATATAATTATTTAATGACATAGACTTTCCATCTATATTCGGTCATTAAGGGAAAAATTTAAGGTTGAACATTATTCAGTTTAAATCAAATAATCGTCCAAACAAACCTTAATCTTCGGGTTTATTCGGGTGTGGTTCAGTTTTCGGTTTGAGGGTTTAGGGAAAAATGGTTCAACCTAAAAACCAACTAAGAATATATATATATATATATATATATATATATATATATATATATATATATATATATATATATATATATATATATATATATATATATATATATATATATATATATATATATATATATATATATATATATACACAACTAGCCATCTTTTATTCTCGTGTAATTTTGCCAAAGAAGTATGAAGGATAATCAGTAGGTAGTGTGAATTAGATAGCATAAAAAGAGACACTCGTTGTTGAAGAGTTAAAGAGTAAAATTGGACGTTTGCCACGTATAATAATATAATTATAAGTTTTTTATTGTAATAGTTTGTCAAACAATTTAATTGTTTTAGGTTGAGTGGTATGGTCATCGGCTGCCACGTAGGCGCCACATAGGATGCATACGAAAATGTATTTGGATGTAAAATGTGAGGGGTGGTGTAGATGGTAAGGAGAAAAGAGAGAAAAAGAAAAAGGGAAGAGAGAGAGAGAGAGAGATACGTAATTTTGATGATAAAAACATTTTTGATGTCATGCCTATATTAAGGGATTGTGATGCCACCAATATTGAGTGCGACATAAAATGTTGATGGACTTTATAATCACCATACCCTTTGGTTTTACTAAGCCTTACTTGATTATGTTAGATTTAATAATTTGACCAACTCTATCAAATGTTCAACTGTGATTTTGCCTATGTTTATTAATTCTGATTAAAATAAATAACCAATGAATAGATGTTAACATAAAGAGAGACACCTTGTGCTCTTTACATGTGTAAAGCACGTGGCCCTTTAGTGGTTTTTCATTAGTATTAACAAGAAAGGACGATGACAAGATGTGGTGATCGTTTTTAGATAACAACTTTAAGATGAGGAATTGGTATTGGCTCAAAATGTGACTTTCAAATCAACACAACATATAAAATTGTCTCATGCAATCTTTTTGTCTACAATATGTTCCCAATGCATAATCTTTCATATGACATTGTGCGGATACTAAGCTTTGGATCTGATGATAATTATTGGAGTTCAATCATTTGCAAAACGATGAAATTAAAAAGTTGTGCATAATCGTTTTTAAAAACAAATATCTTGAAACAAATATTTTGAACTAGTTTTGAACTAGTTATTGATTACAAACTAGTTATTCATTAAGCCTCTTAGATTTTTCGTGAAGTGAAATAGACATTGGCTTAATCGGATGACCAATCTGAAACCGATTAATCCATAACTGAATAAATCATCAACCCAAAAAACAAAAAATTATACGATTCGATTAACGATCAGTTTGAATAACCACCTCAAAACCGATTAAACCGCAAATCCGTCTAAAGCTCGCCCCCAAAAAACTCACTTTAAACCGATCCACACGTGTATTTAGAAATTTAATTAAAATAATACAATCATAAAAATAAGAGAATTAAATATGGAAGACCGTACGTAGCATCGGCCGTAGTAAAAAAAAAAAAAAAAAAAAAAAAGAGGAGTTGAAAACAGTCAAACACCACCGCAGACTGGTCAAAGATGCTTGAGCCCACGAGTTATCTTGTTCCCTCTCTTTATATATAGCCACAAATGGTCCTTCTCTTCCAATATTTTCTTTATCTTTTTATATTGTTTAATCATTTTCTTTTGTAGTTATATTGATATATTGGACGTGTTTGGCATGGAGCTTCTGAGAGAGTTTGATAGCTTCTAGCTTCTAACGTTTAGAAAATAGCTCTAATAAAAACCAAAAGCTTCGTTCAGCGACACGAGCTTGAATCTTTTAATTTAAACTAAACGCTACTATTTTAAAAGCTAGTTGAAATAGCGTCTAACAAAAAGTTCCCTTAAAACTATAACCAATAATTACGCAGATGTCCTTTTATATAATTTTACATATTTTAAAAACTTCCAGCTACATTTGTCGAACAGCCATATACAAACTAAAATTCACAGCTTCCTGCTACCGGCTACCCGCTTCCCGCTACCAGCTACCCGCTATCAGCTATCAGCTTCCAGTTAATTTTGTCAAACACGCCCAATTGTGTATGCAGACGTAATTAAACCTTTCTTTACGTAATAATCAGCAAGCATGGCTATATGTGTGTGTGTGTGTGTGTGTGTGTGTGTGTGTGTGTGTGTGTATATATATATATATATATATATATATATATATATATATATATATATATATATATATATATATATATATATATATATATATAAGAACAATCAAATAAGAAGTAAAATTATGATAAGACGGTAAAAAGTTTTTTATTTACTTGGTTTTTTGACGAACCACCAAAATAAATCACTAGGTAAATAAAAAATAACATGATTCATAACGTCAGACCGGATGTTGCCGAATAATTTAAACCCAATTTGTTAATGAGGTTCAAAAATGTCGATGTTGCAATTGAGATGTATAAAAGTTGTGCAGAGAAGGCTAACTTTGATGTTCGTTTGAATACACAAAGAAAAATTGGTGATATTCTAAAGCATAGATATTTACTTTGCAGCAGGAGTGGGAAACCATCACAGAAATTAATTGATAGCAAACATAACACAACATACAAGCGTTCATATTGTAAAACAAAGATTGTTGTTAAGCTTGTTAATGCAACTGGTGATCACAAGTTTGATAAATTTGAGGAAATGCATAACCACGAGCTTGATGATATATATCATTTTAGAAAAACAAGAAAATTGTCATTCTCGGACATGGAGTTTATAGTTCGGGCTTCGACAACAAAAATTGATGCGACAAAGGCATACAAATTGAAGGCAACCTTGTTAGGTGGTTTTGAGCATGTAAAGGGTAAGGTTGTTGATTATAAAATTTTTAAGAGAAAGATAGGTTGCATTATAGGTTACAAAGATGCTCAAATGGTTGTTAATAAAATGATGGGGCGGAAAGACAACTACCCGAATTATTCTTTTTACTATAGATATGATAACAACAAGGTGTTGAATGCAATGTTTTGGGCTGATGAAACTGAAAATGCTTATTATAGTGAATTTGGAGATGTGGTGTCACTTGAAGCTACATTTCAAACAAATACGTAAGTTTTACTGTTCTTATTCATTTGTGATTTGTAGAATATGTTTTTGATTATTTATTTTGTATGAAAACATGTATGGATTGGTTTTTGTTCAATTTACTGTTATTGATCATCATAAATCATATGTTACTGTTGGAGCTGGTTTACTAAGAACAAAAACTGTTGATTCATATAAGTGGTTGCTTGAACAATTTCTGAATGCTCATGGTAAGCAACCAGTAATGGTGTTAACGGATCAAGATGCAGCATTAAAGCAAGCAGTTGAATCTATTTTTCCAAATTCAAAACACAGATTGGGTATGTGGCATATCATGAAGAAACTTCAATCAAATGTATGTTATTTTTGTGCAATCACATGTGATTTTATAAACAAGAGGTTGAATCTGTATTAATTTGCTTATTCACATGTGATTATTTTGATGTTTTTGTTTTTTCTGATTATATGTTGTATAATCACATGTGATTACAAAAAAAAACATTTTAATTTATCAAGTCTTTTATTCTGATTATTTTTACGCAATCATATGTGATTTATAAACAAGCAGTTGTATTATTTTGAATTATAAATTATTAATTATATACCTTATAATTGCAGGTATTTGTGGAATTTCTTAAAAATACAGGATTTAAGAAACGTTTTAAGAAACTTGTATGGGACTTGAATATGGAGCCTAATGTTTTTTAGATGAAATGGGATTTGTTAATGAAAGAATTTAATCTTGAAGAAAAAATATGGTACAAATATATTTTTAAAATACGGGATTCATAGAATCCTGTATATTTCAAGGACTTTCCAGTGTGTGGATTGAGAAAGACTACATCAAAGTCGGAGAGTATGAATTCTTTTTTTTTAACTCATATTCACAAGGTGAAAATTTCCTTGTAAATTTTATGATGAATTATGATAATGCTATTCAAAAACAACGAAATACGCAATGTGAACTTGATCATAAAACAAAACAATCACATTATGGAATGAAGTCACCATCCAGTATAGAACGACAAGCAGCGGAGATGTATACTACTGCTTTATTTTTGTATGTTCAAAAGGAATTGTGTAAAGGAGTGTGGTTTTGTGAAGATAAAGAGTTCAATGAGGGAGATGGCGTGGAAATCTATACTGTGATTCAGAACAACAAGATAAAAGAATTTAAAGCAATGTTTAATGTAATTATTCTTATGTGATTATGATTAGTTATTATGAATCATAATTATATACTATTATAATCATATGTGATTAGCATTATTTTATATGTGATTTCTGAATTATGATAAATGTGGTAATCATAAATGATCACGATTAGTTAATTATTCTTATTCATATGTGATTTTTGAATTTTGAAAAAGAAATTGCAATCATATGTGATTATTATTAGTTATTAACTTTTTTATTATTAGTTCAACTTAAAGTTCATGTTTGCTTCTGTGGAGCAAACAATTTCGTTTTTTATATTTTGTAAGCATATGAATTGGGTTGAACCAAATTGCGCATTCCATTCAGCAAAACTCTTGTCTTTATCATCGTTATAGGGAATTTCTGAAAGTGATGCTTCCCCATTGGTATGCCAAGCATTTTATGAACTGACTCCTTTCTTACCTTGATTTCACCTTCATCAACTTTGATAACCATTTTTATGGGCTAAAGTGGTATAGTGCATAAAAGCTCATTTTTAAGGGATATCAAGGATCTTCATCTTTAATAAACTTCCAAATCACATCGATCTGACACATTCTTTTTGTTCTTTACTCAATCCTTGGATTACAGAGAATAAGGAACCAGGTGAACATCTGTTTTACAAATGCACTAATATTTATATATGAATATATGTAAAAGGTAATTATAATCAGATATGAATGGAATTGTATACCTGTTACGCATAGCATAGAATTATTTTTCAATTGGAGCTAGTTTGGTTTGATCCACTAAACTTTGTTTCATTTGTTTTTTTTTGGTTTAACGGCTTTGTCTTCATTATCAGATTCTTCAACTAATTGACGTTTTTTTGTAGGTTTTGATTTTGGAATTTTTTTTTCATTTGGTTTTTTCAGGCTTTTTTTATTTGTCATTCTTTCTTTTAGATCGAATTTCTTGAACTTGAGGTGGTTCTTCAATCACCTTTTTTTCTTGTTTTTTCGGGTGAATTACTTGAAGAGTTGAAGTGTTTTTTGAAATATGAATATTTATGTTTTACACATGTGATTAAATAAAAATACTTATGTGCAACAGTTTTTTTTGCATTCTTTGATCTGGTTGACTGAGATGGTGATAAAACGTTTTTTTTTTGTATGATCATTTTTTGATTTTGATCTTTTTTTCTTTGTTTGCAGTTGTTTCTTCAGTCACATTTTTGTTTGATTTATCTGAAATTCAAAGATGAATAAGTATGGTTATTCATACGTGAATAACATAATATATGTAATAATATGTTATTCATATGTGAATAACATATATTTGCATGTAATATCATGTTATTCATATGTGAATAACATAATCTATGTGATTAAAAAATATGTTATTCACATACAAATAACGTGTGATTAAAAATATGCTATTCACATACAAATAACATGTGATTATAAATGTTGCTCAGATAACATGTGTTTAAAAATGTGACTAATAAAAAATATATTTTTAATCACATGTTATTCATATATGAATAACATAATATATGTAATCACATGTGATTAGTCCATATTTTTAATCACATGTTATTCATATGTGAAATAATATAATATATGTAATCACATGTTAGTAAAAACAAAAAAAAAATTATATGCTATTCATATGTGAATAACATATAACTTTTATGTAATCACATGTTATTCATATGTGAATAAGATAATATATGTAATCACATGTGATTAGTCCACATTTTTAATCACATGTTATTCGAACCTGGTCTTTAACAAACCAAAAAAAGGTTATATGTTATTCACATATGATTTACACACAAAATTAGTAGGTGAATAACATATTTCCTGTTAAAAAAACTATTTGGTTAATTACATATAAAGTACTCCACATTTTTGTAATCATATGATATTCATGTTTTCATATGTGAATAACATATATAATCACATGTTAACAACAAAATATTTTGAAAGAAACACATGATAGTCATACACTGAAAAGTTTATGTTTCGTTATTCAATAAACCAGACATAGAAAATTGTTATTACCATCATTATCTATTTTGTTTTTTCTTTTATATGTGTTCTTGATGGATATACTCTTTCCTGCAAGTATAATCATTTGTAAAAAGCATCATAACGTAAATATAGTGTGATAATGAAGCAAATAAGATGATAATGTTAGTTACACAAACTATAATGTGTTATTAACAAAGATAAAACGTTCATTACAACGTTTTTTTAACAAAAATGTTGAAACGAGGGTTTTTATACAATTTTGAATTCATAAAATGACGTTGAAGTTTAGAAAATTAAACTAGGCTTTCTAATTAATCAAAACATGCCCACATAATGGCAATAAATTACACATGACCAAATTCAAAATTCTTCATCATTAGCTCTTGAACGGAGAAGTGCCCATAGGCAACCTACTTCCTCTGAAATTACACTTTTTCCTTCAACTTTCACTTAACTTTTAGTCTCGAGTCCTAACATACTGTCCTCAAATTAGGAACAACTCTTATATACTTAACGTTGACCCTTACTTTGTCATTTTTAACTTTATATAAATATATATTTGTTTCCGCAGAATGCTTTTCTATTAAAGTTTGCGACTCCTCCTTATCATTAGCTGCTTTACATACTTTAAATGCTTCTTCATGAAACTAACTTGGTGAAAAACTTTTTGGTTTAAGAACTTTTTAATCATCCTATTTATTAAGTTAGGGTCATGACATTCTATAAGAAACCCATCACTCTCCAACACCTCAACATGATCATCATCTATGTCTTATGGTTGTTGAAATCCTTGCACACCTTGTTTCATGATTGGGAAATCAATTTATTGGTATATTATGCTATAAAAGTAACTCATGCATATTTGAATATCTTCCATCGACCTTTGTGTTGGATTTGGTGTCTAAGTCATGACTTATAATTGTATTTATCTTGTTAATAGAAGCAAAGTCCATTTGGGTTGCCCTCATAGCTGGAGGATAGATGTATAGTTCAGTAGAGAGAATGGTTGATTTATCAATTGTTTAATAAATCAATAGAAAATAAATATATGGTTCATTAATATATTTAAGTGTTTATATATTAATTAGAAACTATATTAATTAATTGAGATTTAATCTAGATTTAATTAGATTTAATTTGGTGATTAAATGAATTAATTAAAGGTGCAGGGACTGGTTTGTATTTATTCAATAGTTGAATAACTGGCAAGGTAAAAACCAGGGACCAAAATGGCGCCACCCTGGAGGCTCCTCCAGGGTTTGGCGAAACCCTAATCAGGGTTTTGGGAAGCCTAGTCCAAGTAGTCAAAAGGCTTGTCCATTTGGAGGCTCCTTAGGGTTTCAGGTGTAACCTTAGGAGGCTATAAAAGGAACCCCCTGGGCACCTCATATCTCACGCCATCTCTCTCTCTCTGTTACTCTGCTGAACTGTCTTCTCCATTGCTTTGGGTGTGACTTGTATTTGAGGCAGGATAATTTGCTGCTAGCTTCAAGAACAAGATCAAGAAAGGTTGGTTATTTCTATTTGATCTTTAGAAATTAATTGTTTCCTTTAGGTTTTAGTTTATTATCTTCATAGAAGAAAACATAGATCATATTAGGGTTGCATGTGAACCATAGGAATTTATTTGTTCATTGATTGCATAGAAACCCTTCAGTGGTATCAGAGCATAGGCTTGTTTTCTTGTGAATGATATAAACTGCATGAATTGTTTGTGCCTTGGTGTTTTTTGCGATGAACATCACCAAGGAAGGCCTTGGATCGATTTTTGGCTAGGGTTTCCTAACCCTAGCCGCCACCCATTTGGTCCCCTCCCTTATTTGCTTGATTTACTTGCCTTTTATAAGTAGATTGTTATTTTGGTGATTAATTAGATTAATAAAATAACTAGAACTCTTATTTGTTGGCTTGTAATTTTCGATCCATGTGGGGACCTAGATAGAAAAATCAATTTGATTAATTTCATGAAATCTATCTTAGATTTAATTAGTTTAATTAATTGTTAATTAAAAGATCATTTAAATCAGCTTAAATAATTAATTTAACTTTTCAAAAAATTAGTTTAATATTTGCGAAAATTAAGAAATAATTAATTCTAAAATATTTTAATAAGATTAAAATATATCTTATATATTTATGATTAAAAGTTAATGTTTATATATAAGATTAAATGGTTAGTCTTACCGTTAGTAGGCCTCATTCACAAAACTATCCTATAAAGAGGGTATAAGGCGACTGCCTATAAAATGGCTGTCTAATGGATATCTACTCTTATCCACCGCTCTCCTGGTCAGTCGAGTGTCGTTAGCCGAACGGGTTTGATAGAACTGCTAAAGCCTCTTAAAAGTATAATGCTATAATTGAAAGTACTAGAACCTTAAACAAATCCCAATCTAGTTACTTTAGGTTTAAAAATGTGAATTGATGCTAACCCATGGAATTGCACATTGCACTTTGTGGAACGTTGGTAGAGCGTGTGTGGTTTACCGGCACGCCAACTGGGGTCCACAAAGAGTCGCAATGGGTTTCTCGACTTTTGCCATTATTGACGAAGCGTGTGTGGTTAACCGATACGTCAATTAGAGATGGTAATTGATCTCGAGAGTACCAAGCTAATTCGCATGGTTATTCACACCCGGTTTGTGATCCTCGGTATCCCAGTCACAAACGAGTGGGGCATTCCCGAGATTAAAACATGTTATTGAACACTTTAATAAATCTCAAAAGAAACTAGGAATTCCATTATAATTTGATTATGTTTCCACGGTGGAATTGGCTGAATCGTCATTCGCCTACCTTATAAAATTTACAATAAAGATTACGGCATCCCTCTTCGATATTGTAGATTATTGTTGTAGGATCCTAGCCTTATATTTATTCTTGGGTGAATATAAGGATTACTTATTAATGTCTAATTAAAAATATCTTCTTCTTATATAGATGTCTTCTGTTGACTAAACCACCCCCACTCGAACCCCGGTAATGTCACATCGATCTTGTCATTGTGCTCTAAAGTGACGTTGGACGGAACTAACTACAATGACTGGATCCGCAACATCAAAATGGCTCTAAGGTTTGAATACAAAGAGTATGTTCTGTAAACCAAGCTAGTTGAGGTTAACCCAGATACTGCCACTCCCGAGGAAATCGCCTCGTACCAAAAACACTCGGATGATGCAACCAAAGTGGCTTGCATCATGATCGCCACCATGAACCCTGAATTGCAACGAATATACGAGGACTATTGGCCCTACGATATGCACAAAGAGCTTGCGGAAAAGTTCCGCAAGCAATAGTGCATTGAAAGGCGTGAGGTTGTAAAAGCCTTCACTAACGGGAAGCCTAAAGATGGAGAGTCCATCTGTGCTCACGTGCAAAGGATGCACGGTTATGTGGAGAGGCTAAGGAAGCTGGAAATGCATGTTCATGAGGATTTAGCTGTTGACATAGTGCTAAACTCCTTGCCCAGTTCTTATGACTAGTTCACACTGGCATATCATTTGAACAACCACCAAGCAAATCTAGCTGAATTATACTGCATGCTTCGTACTGCTGAAGACGGGATGAAGGGCAAAGGTTTGCTCACCATCAACCCGCCAGTCCTGGCTATTGGGTCTGGCAAAGGAAAGAAAAGGAAGGGCCCTCCGAAACAAAACTGGAGGGAAAAGGTTCATGTCGGGTCATCTAGCAGTGCCCCGAGAACCAAGGCTTCCAACATTCCGCATGTCACTAATCCCAAGGAAGCCGATTGTTTCTACTGCAAAGAGAAGGGTCACTGGAAGAGAAGCTGCCCAAGGTACTTGCAAGACATCAAGGATGGCAAAGTGAAGCCATCACAAGCAGGTACCTATTCTATATCAAATAACTCATTTTCTTCCTGTTCTTGGGTCCTTGATACAGGATGTGGTTTTCATATCTGTTCTGATTTGCCGGGCCTAAAGGAAAGTAGGGAGCTGGAGCACTGTAGATTGAACCTGGTCATGGGAAATAGGCGAACGTCACCTGTTACCAAGATCGGTGTCTATAGATTAGTGCTTAGTAATGGAGTTATTTTAGATTTACATAATTGTTGCTATTCGCCTGATATGGCAAAGAACATAATTTCCTTTCATGCATTGCTCAAACAAGGATTTTACTATGAGTTTAATAAATTGAATGGTTCAATTTCTGTTTTGAAAAATGATGTTCTTATATTTAATGCTTTGCCTTGTGATGGAGTGTATGAATCTATTATGTGTGTTGATAATTATGGTAAAAATGTTTTAACTATTGATTCTTCAAGCGGTGTAGAAAAGGCGTGTTTGTGGCACTGTCGCCTTGGCCATATCAACAAGAAACGCATCTCCCAACTCCAAAAGGATGGAGTGTTGGAGTCATTCGATCTCGGTTCGGATGATGAATGCGAGTCTTGCTTGCTTGGCAAGATGACAAAATCACCATTCAAAGGTTCCTTTGAAAGAAGTGAAGGTTTGTTGGATATCATACACACAGATGTGTGTGGTCCCTTCAAAACAACCACAAAAGATGGCACGCGGTTCTATGTGACCTTTACTGACGATTATAGTAGATATGGGTATATCTACTTGATCAAGAATAAGTTAGATACCTTTGAAAAGTTCAAACAGTTAAAAAATAAAGCAGAAAATCAATTGGGCAGAAAGATAAAGATGCTTATATTCGACAGAGGCGGTGAGTATCTTAGTATCGAGTTTCTCGATTATCTAAAGGAATGTGGAATTGTTTCACAGTTGTCGCCTCCAAGAACACCTCAGTTGAACGGTGTTGCTGAAAGGCGAAATCGAACCTTGTTCGACATGGTTCGCTCCATGATGAGTCGAGCTTCGCTTCCGATCTATTTCTGGGGGTATGCCTTAGAGACTGCTGCCCATATCCTCAACCTTGTCCCAACCAAGAAGGTTGCGAAAACACCGCACGAGATGTGGACGGGGAAAGTTCCCTCATTGGCACACATCAAAGTCTGGGGCTGTGAGGCTTTCGTAAGACGAGAGACTCATGACAAGCTCGCGGAAAGAATTGAGAGGTGTTTCTTCATCGGATACCCGAAACAGTCATTTGGATACTTGTTCTACAGACCAAGCGAGGATGTGGTCTTTGTAGCGAGACGAGGATTCTTTCAAGAAAAGGAACTCATTTCCAAAGAGGACAGTGGGAGTAAAATCGATCTCGAAGAAATTCAGGAGACGGCCGATGAACCAACCTTAGAAGAAACTAGCAACCAACATGAGGAAGAAGTTCCTGTTGGACCAACCGACATCTCATTACCTCTTAGACGTTCGGGTAGAGTTAGCATGCCGCCCGCGTTTTATGGTTTCCATATCACTTCGGATGGTGACACGTTGGTCAGTGATCGCACATTGACTAATTTGGATGAGCCGGCTAACTACCATGAAGCAGTGGCGGGCCCCGAGTCTGCTAAGTGGAAAGAGGCAATGGACAGCGAGATTAAGTCCATGTATGACAATCAAGGTTGAACTTGGTTGACAATGTGCGGGTCGTAAGACAGTCGGGTGCAAGTGGATCTTCAAGAAGAAGACCGACATGGATGGTAAAGTACATACTTATAAAGCTCGGCTGGTTGCGAAGGGATTCACTCAGACCCTGGGGGTCGACTATGATGAAACCTTCTCACCAGTAGCCAAGATTAAGTCCATCAGGATAATGCTTGCCATAGCTGCATTTCATGATTATGAAATTTGGCAGATGGATGTCAAAACCGCTTTCCTTAACTGGAAACTGACTGAGGATGTTTACATGAATCAGCCAGAAGGTTTTGTGGACACAAAGCACCCTGATAAAGTATGTAAGCTTGAGAGATCAATCTATGGATTGAAACACGCATCTCGCAGCTGGAATCTTTGCTTCCATGAGAAAGTCAAAGAGTTTGGTTTCTCTAGGAATGAAGATGAGTCCTGTGTATATGTAAAGGCTAGTGGGAGTATAGTCACTTTTATGGTGCTGTATGTTGATGACATACTGCTCATTGGAAACGACATTCCGACCTTGCAAGATGTCAAGTCTTGGCTTGGGAAGTGTTTCGCCATGAAAGACCTTGGAGAAGCTGCTTATATTCTCGGGATAAGAATACTGAGAGATAGGAAAAGAAAATTAATAGGTCTGAGCCAGTGTACATATTTGGAAAAGGTGTTGAAAAGGTTTAACATGGAAAATTCCAAAAAGGGAGAGCTACCAATCTAGAGTAATGCAAAATTGAGTAAGACTCCAAGTCCGAGTACCGATGAGGAAATAGTTGAGATGAGTCGGGTACCTTATGCTTCGGCAGTAGGGTCGATCAAATATGCTATGACATGTACTCGCCCCGACGTATCCTTTGCATTGAGCATGGTTAGTCGGTACCAGGGTAATCCTGGAAAGGCACACTGGATAGCGGTCAAGAACATACTCAAGTATCTGCGAAGGACAAAGAATATTGTATTAGTCCTTGGTGGCAGTGAAGACTTGAAAGTGAGTAGATATACAGATGCCAGCTTCCAGACAGATAGGGACAGTGGTCGGTCCCAGTCGGGCTGGGTATTTCTGTTAAACGGTGGAGCGGTCACTTGAAAAAGTTCCAAGCAAAAAACGGTGGCTGATTCAACGTGCGAATCAGAGTATATTTCAGCGAGTGAAGCGTCTAAAGAAGCAGCTTGGCTGAAGAACTTTATCGGTGACCTTGGAGTTGTCTCGAGTATTCAGGAGCCGATGGAACTGTTCTGCGATAATAAAGGAGCGGTCGCTTTGACAAAGGAACCGCGAGATCATGGAAAGTCCATACATATCGACAGAAAGTACCATTACATTCGACATCGTGTAGAAGAAGGTCACTTATTGGTTAAGCGGGTATCATCAGAAGACAATCCTGTAGATCCTTTGACTAAGGCACTGAGTAGGATCAAGCACAATCAGCATGCTAGGAGCATTAGACTGAAGGATGATATTAGTTTTAGTAATTAGATAGATTTGAAACTTGTAACAGTATAAATGTAATTGACTTGGTGATTTTATAATGGAGATTTATAAATGAGTATTGTTACTACCTTTGTCAATTGTTTATTACTGTGTTTCTATATTTGCATGTTTAAACTTCCTAAATAATTAGATTATTTAAAATTCCACAGTCGATCACATTGTTAGGGAGTAAGTGTGAAAAAAGACTGTCATGAATCGGTTGCAGACTGTCTAATGAGTTAGGCATTGCAGTGAGACTGTTGCAACGTTCATGAGTACTTAGAAAATATAGATTTGAGTATTGGATAAACCCGCGCTTAACGGATTGCTTCATGGGTTACATCACGAGCAATGTTAAGACGCTAATATCTGTTGATCTTTAAGTGGAGAGATATGATCTGTAATTTGCCAGACAACTATTTATTGATAATGCAAAAACGCGCCGGTAACTCGGTGTTATAAACGTATTGTGGTGAGTATTCTGACTAGCAAATGGTATGGACATATAAGTCGAAACTCATCCGTCCCCTGACCCGCCAGGGAAACAGATATCTGTGGGCCTCTCGGTGATTTTGAAGTTGACTGAAAGTGTTGGCCAACCAGGACTAAATTGATGTGTTCAAATTAGTCTTAAAGTCATAAGCGAATCGAAAATCGAGAAACAGATAATCGGACCGAGATTGATCTTAATCCATGTCTCGAGTCTGGAAATATCTTGTTGGACGGAGGATCATCTGATCACTTATCTTTGGACAGAACTGACTGGGTCAGAGTTCAGGAACAGTTTCTAGGAAACTAATATTAATCAGAGGATAATTGGACAATTAAAGTCATAGACTTATCTAAGTGGGAGACTGTTGGATTTGGTGTCTAATCCATGACTTATAATTGTATTTATCTTGTTAATAGAAGCAAAGTCCATTTGGGTTGCCCTCATAGCTGGAGGATAGATGTATAGTTCAGTAGAGAGAATGGTTGATTTATTAATTGTTTAATAAATCAATAGAAAATAAATATATGGTTCATTAATATATTTAAGTGTTTATATATTAATTAGAAACTATATTAATTAATTAAGATTTAATCTAGAATTAATTGGATTTAATTTGGTGATTAAATGAATTAATTAAAGGTGCAGGGACTGGTTTGTATTTATTCAATAGTTGAATAACTGGCAAGGTAAAAACCAGGGACCAAAATGGCGCCACCTTGGAGGCTCCTCCAGGGTTTGGCGAAACCCTAATCAGGGTTTTGGGAAGCCTGGTCCAAGTAGTCAAAAGGCTTGTCCATTTGGAGGCTCCTTAGGGTTTCAGGTGTAACCCTAGGAGGCTATAAAAGGAACCCCCTGGGCACCTCATATCTCACGCCATCTCTCTCTCTGTTACTCTGCTGAACTGTCTTCTCCATTGCTTTGGTGTGACTTGCATTTGAGGCAGGATAATTTGCTGCTAGCTTCAAGAACAAGATCAAGAAAGGTTGGTTATTTCTATTTGATCTTTAGAAATTAATTGTTTCCTTTAGGTTTTCATTTATTATCTTTATATAAGAAAACATAGATCATATTAGGGTTGCATGTGAACCATAGGAATTTATTTGTTCATTGATTGCATAGAAACCCTTCACTTTGATCATCTAAAAGGTAGTCACTAGCTTCACTACCTTCATTACTGCTATGATTATTGTCACCGTCACCCTCTTAGTGCATGGTTTATTCACACATTCTTGTTTATGGCATACTCCTCATCTATGTCAATGTATTCATTCTAGTTAGTTACCTCAGTTCGAACTCCATGCTTATAATGTTGACTTGTTTCAAAAGTGTTATTTAAGACATCTCCATCGCTCATAATATTATATTTTGGCTCAATTTGCTCTTTGAGACATCACTACCTTTTTTAGTTGGAGTGACGTGTATGACTTAAGATTGACCAAAAGGAACAATGCATTGTGAGTAGTCATGCTCCTAAACGCTTCATCTTTACCATGCACATCCAACTCCATTTCCTATTACATGATCCCTTATCTTTTTCTAATAATTTTTTCTTGGTTAACTTAGGGGGGATACCATCTTCTATATCATCTAATACCAACTCAGATAACATGGACATGAAATAAATCGTGTTTGGCCATGCTTGATATAGACATTAGCCACTTTGTTATCTTTCACATATCTTCCAAGATTTACAACATCTTGGTGGTTCCCAAAGAAAACAAAGCATAATTGAGTTCAACTCTAGGAATATGAAGATGGTATCTCCATTTTTATACCCTTATTATTGGATAATTGCATCAAGTCCATGGACTCATAATATGTTTATATCTACGTAGTCTACGTCATTAACAAATCCATCCACATACCGTCGTCCATGGTACTTTGTAAACATCCATCCATGATAAACTTTTTGTGAAAAAAAATATGAGACACCCATTGTAAAATCAAAAAAGAAAGGATTTTGAAAAGAAAATACAATCGTACTGCCAAAATCGTTAACGATTAGGGACTTTCAACAAGGTACTCGTTGTATGTTTTCCTCAACACATACATCAGATGGCATGTCCACAACGTCAACACCATTGCTTTGATTGTGGTGCAGAATACTTGTTTAGTGATAATCTTTATGAGAAAATCCTATTTACTTGCATAATTTTCCATTGAAGATGGTATTGAATTTATCAGGGGGACGAGTTATGTAGAGAAATAGGCAATAGCTTCATAATTGTGAGGTGATGGTGAGGGCAAAGCAAAAAAGGCAAACATACACTTGTGTGAGAGGCATATGGATCTACTAACGACTCAAATAAAACGGAGTTGCCTAAAAGGACCAAGCAGGTATTTTTTTTAAACCATAAAGACCAAACACATAGTGGTTTCCATAATCATAATCATCATATGAGTTTAGACAAACGACATGGACCGATTGCATAATTTTGTCTTTGGTTTATTTTTGCATAGTTCGCGATAATCTTTTTCAAAGAATTGTTTCACACGGTTCACATATTTGTTGTAAAAGACTTTCAACTTTAGGCTCCATTTATGGCGATTGATGTATTGTACCAAACTAGGGTTTGCATTCCCCACGTTGCAGTGGAATCCTGTATTCGTTTGAAAAATACAATCTACCAAATATATAACAAAAGTACGAGAAAAATAATAAACTTTTGCAAAACTAGAAATTCTTTAAAAACATTTTTACATAAAAATACGTAAAATAAAATAAGTAATTTTATAGAAATAGATCCTTAGAAAACTAACTTGTACAAAACTGAAATAAAATAATACTAAAAAACTAAGCTTTTAAAGCCATATAAGAAAAATTAAAAGAAAAAATTATGCTTGTAAAAAAAGATAAATGTAATCTAAAATTATATAAAGAAAGAGTTGTCGGATAAATAAAAAAGGATATTACCCAATGTTTTAAAACCTGGGTTTTTAGTTGACCTGGTGTGATGATCGAATCACGGGTCAACCGGTCCAACTAGTTCAACCGTCGAGTCAACCCGGTTTTTATAATTCTCCTATATTTTATATTTTTCAACATAATTATATATTTATAGAAGATAAACAATGTAATTTCATATTTTGGATACCAAAACACTTATTTTGTCAAGTTTTTATAAGAAATATTAACTAGATTTGATGAATCAATGGTTGACTAATTTTAAAAGTTTGAGTCTTGAACTCTTTAACCAAGTTTTGAGAACCCAAATTATAATTTTTTGTTCAACCACCGGGTCAACCAGGTTCCGGGTCACCGGTCCAACCGGTTTTTTGAGAAAACCGGCAGGTTTAATCCGAGTCGTAAATTAACAAAACTTGGTCATAATTGAACCGCTCTCTTCACCGGTTCACGGTCCAATCGGTTCGACCGGACGGGTCAACCCGGGTTTTAAAACATTGATATTACTGAAGTTGTGGATGTCGTATGAGAATTTCATTGATAAAAAAAATTATAAAAAAATAGGTTTATAAAAAGAAAATTTTAGTTAAAATTATAAAACAAAAAAAAAATATTGTTAAAGTTAAAAAAGTAGTATACAATATTTGAACATTGGCTAGTAAGGATTTTGTCATCTATATGCTTTATATGATACATGGCTTTGACAAATTTTTGTCAAAACTATTTTCGAAAACAAGGATCAAAAAAGTATATACGTTTTTTATACCAGACGAGAGATCAAAAAATTCCTATATACGTTGTCACAATAAAAGACTACAAAGTTTATTTCATTCACCAATCTCCATCTTTATTTAAAATTTATCAAAATATTACGTTAAAAATTCCTATATAATGAAATACATGCAGATTTCTAGAAGGTTTTAGGGGTAGGGGTTTTTCGGGTTTTAAGAGGGGTGGGGTTATTTTGGGCTCTCTCCTGTTGACACGATCATCTCCATGTTGTTTTTATTTTTATTCTATACGATGCAGAAAACATAAACAATGTACACGATCAAGACGACCCTGTTGATCTCAATGAAGGTTAGTAATTAAATTTGATTTAAACGATAATCAATCTCAAATTCATTTGTAATTTCTTTTGTTTCTGCGATTGTATAAGTATTATCGAAATTACATATTCAGGCAGAATGAAATGTGGAACCTTTCAACGATTCATATTTTTTTCATTGTGTTTTTTATGTTATTATGTTTCTTGATTAACATAAAATTTATCAATAGTTTTATTCATTATATGACATTACATTCTGTTAGAATAGTATAGATTTTTCATTATCATGTGTGTGTGTTTTGTAAGTTTGAATAAATATTGATCGTTTTTAGGATAATTATCTGTGTTTTCCGTTGAGTATTCTGATAGAATGCAATTTAGGAACCCTAAGTATTTTTGTGGACGTGTTTTCAGAATGGAATTTATGTTGACAGAATGTAATTTATTCTGGCAGAATGGAATTTAGTTTGACTGTTACAATTACTTGTTATCATACAATGTATACGTCTTACATTTAACAATGTACTAAATCAGATTAAATGTTATTTGTTTTGTTGTAAAAGATACATTTTGTATGTTTTTTTGTTGTAACTGATACTATAAGATGATATGTTTTTTTACAGTTGAGAATGTACACATACCAGAATTTCCAGTTCCAGATGTTTTAAAACCATCAAGCAATGCTGTTTTTCATTCCCTCGATGCAGCTATTCAAATCTACAAAACATATGCTTTGGAGGCTGGGTTTGATGTTAGGAAAGGATCGACCAAAAAGAAGAACGATCATACAATTAGAGTAAGGTATATGTTATGCAATAGAGAAGGGAAACCTAATACGGGTATAGTTGATACAATGGACATTCAACATAATAAGACCCAGAGAAGGAAAGACATATATAGGACAGAGTGTAAGACAAAAATAATTTTCAATCTTAATGATTGCACACAGATGTATTTTGTAAAAGATTTTGTTGAGGCACACAATCATCCATTGATTAGCAAAGAAAACATACATTTAACTCTTTAAATTTTGAAATTTTTAAAGATATTTTTTTTGTTATTTTTAACAATTTGTCGTGTACCCCGGTACATGAAAAATTCTTAATTTTTGAAGTTCTGTAAAATTCAAAAATTACCTATAATTACACTTTGTGATCATTTTAAACATTTCTGGTGTACCTGGGTTCATGAGAAACTCCTTAAATTTTGAATTTTTTAATGATATTTTTTTGTTATTTTTAACAATTTGTCGTGTACCCCGATACATGAAAAATTCTTAATTTTTGAATTTTTGTAAAATTCAAAAATTACCTATAATTACACTTTATGATCATTTTAAACATTTCTGGTGTACCTGGGTTCATGAGAAACTCTTTAAATTTTGAAATTTTTAAAGATATGTTTTTTGTTATTTTTAACAATTTGTCGTGTACCCCGGTACATGAAAAATTCTTAATTTTTGAAGTTCTGTAAAATTCAAAAATTACCTATAATTACACTTTGTGATCATTTTAAACATTTCTGGTGTACCTGGGTTCATGAGAAACTCCTTAGATGTTAAGACTAAAGGGATTTGTGTTCTGTGGCATTAATTGTGTTAATGGTGGAATTACATTTTAGTCCTCTTAGACTTCTGTAGTAACAATGAAGATGGGTATCAACTTTTACATTTCCATATTTAGACCTTACAGTTTTATTTTTTTATACGACACCAACTATTTCGTAAAAAATTGGTAAGTGGATAGAAAGTATTCATATTATACTTTATCTTTGGTTTAGGGTCAGAAAAATGGAAAACTTGGTTGCTATAAAATACAAACTTTGAAAACTTGGTTGCTATAATACACTAATTTTTATAGTTGGTTGCTAATTTTTTTATACGACAGCAACTATTTCGTAAAAAAGTTGGTAATTATATTTTTTCCATTCGAAGGATATAATTGATTGTCGTTTGGAAAACTTGGTTGCTATAAAACACAAACTTGGAAAAGTTGGTTGCTATAATACACGAATTTTCATAATTGGTTGCTAATTTCAGTTAAATTTAAAACCTTTTGATAATTACAAATGTAATTGCTAATGTTTAATAGTAAATGTAATTAGGTAACGTTACCAATATCTAAATAACAAATATTTACAATACACTTTAACACTTCATTAAATAATCTGTTTTCACATACATAATACGCTACCTTATTAAAACTTTCATAATGATATGTAACGACTGTTATTTTCACGATTTAAGTATTTGAATGATCTTAAATTCTCGATCATAGGTCACTTACGTTTATTTAAATCTAATGGATGAAATAAATCAATGAGTAAAAATGTAAAGAATCTTTTACGGTTTGATATATCGTTGATTTGTAGGTGCTAAATGTGTTAACAATCAAACACGTAAATATTTATGCTTTTTTGTTATCCCTTTCATTTTTTCTCTAATTACCCTTCAGCCCTTTTAGAGTTGTGCAGTAATAATGAAGATATTGGTTGAGTTTTATATTTTCATATTTACACCCTAAACTTTTAGTTTTGTTTTTATACGATACCAACAACAATTCATTTATCAGTCTATCTTTTTTATTGTTTCAACTTTAATGTTCATTTATGATCATTTATTAATACTTTTTTTTCATGGGGTATCTCTTGCTGACACGTGGTGACTACGTGGTTTTGCTTTCTTTCAATGTTTCCCGGTTTTCTTACTCCTTTTTCTGGCAATTCTTTCCTTGGTTTCTTTCTTCTTTTTTTTCTTCGAAGGACGGTGCCCATACTTTTCCGGTTGTGTTCGTCTTAAGTTATCTTCGTGTGTGTTCAATTGTGTTGCAGGTAATTTGGTTTTTTTTATTTTACTTTCTGTTTTTTTTGTCATGTCTAATTTTGAAGTGGGGGAGTCATCTGGTAATTCGGTTACTGTTATTGATCGTCCTTTGCCTACATATGGTGATAGTGGAGATTGTGTTTACTTTTGTTCTCATTGTAATGCTGAGTTTTGGTGGGCTGAGAGAACTATTAGAGGTTCCACTCAGGTAAATCCTCTTTACAGTCAATGTTGTAAGCAAGGTGATGTTGTATTGCCTATACCTTTAATACCCCTTCTTATATTTTAGGTCTGCTTCAGAGTAGACATTATATGGATAATATTAGGGCTTATAATTCCATGTTTTCGATGACTTTATTTGGAGCTAAGGTTGATGAGACAGTAAATCGTGGTCGTGGTCCTTATACTTTTAAGGTATCCGGTCAAATTTGTCACAGAATTGGTTCCTTTTGTCCTAAGGGATCTGATGTGCCACGTTTTTTGCAATTGTATGTGTATGATATGGAGAATGAAGTTAGTAATCATTTACAGGTTTTTGGTGATGGTGCAGAAAGTTTGGATTCTGATATTGTGGCTGGATTATCTGTGGTTTTAAATGGGATTAACGAGTATGTACGGATGTTTAAAATTTGCAGTGGATATAGCTGCACAAAAGAATTTCAATGATCAAACTTTTTAGACAAGCAAGGGTATGTGCATTACAAAAGAAATAGGCTTGCGTTTCATACCTTGAGTAGCGGAATACGAGTGGATAATAGCTTTGTAGTTTCGTATAACAGGCGGCTGTCCAGTAGGTTCAATGCGCATATCAATGTTGAATATTACGGATGGAATATGTTGATTAAGTATCTCTTTAAGTATATTGTTAAGGGTGTTGAACGTGTTAGTTTCGCGATCCAGAAAACTGAGTCTACTTCTGCGTCTACTTCTATTGCACCACTTGCTGTAGTATATGAAATAAAAATTTTTGTTGATGGTCGCTTTATATGTCCCCATGAAGCTGCATGGCGTCTTTTGAATTTTCCAATCCATGAGTGGGTTCCCTCTGTCCAGGTTCTTGCAGTTCACTTGGAGAATATGCAAAATGGAACATTTAGGGACAATGATGATCTTCAATCAGTGGTTAGAAATCCAAATTTTGGCAAGACTACACTTACCGGTTGGTTGGTTAATAATCGACGCGACTCCACTGCTAGAAATCTTAAATATGATGAATATCCGCGAGAATTTAGGTGGGATCTTACTTGTCGTGAATGGTTGCGAAGAACATCAAGTAGAAAACCAGTTGTCTCGAGACTTGCATATGTACATCCAACTTATGGGGAACATTTCTATTTGAGGATGCTACTATGTCATCAAAGAGGCTGCTGTACATTTTCTGATATAAGAAAGGTAAATGGAACTGTTTATTCTTCATATCGGCTTGCATGTGAATCAGTTGGTTTAATTGGGGATGATAAAGAGTGGCAATTTGCCTTGGATGATGCTTCTTTATGGGCTTCTTCAGTGCAGCTTCGGGCTTTGTTTTGTCATCTATTATTATTTTGTGATGTATACAACCCACTGCTGATGTGGGAATATGCAAAGTCAAAAATGAGTGATGATATCCATCATGCTTTTTTCTTCTGCTTCCCACTCCAGAAATGATTTCATTCCAGATAATATTGTCCAACAGCAACTCCTTTTAGAACTTGAAAAGTATTTAAATGCTTCTACACCATCTAAAAGTCTTTCTGACTTTCAGTTGTCGATTCCGTCTTCTAGCGCCTATGCAGTTCTTGGAAATAGGTTGCTCTTAGAAGAAACGAATTATGATAAAGCTCTACTGCAGCATCAACATGAAGAAATGGTTTGTAAGTTAAATTCTGACCAGTTAGCTGTTTATAATCGTATATGTGCAGATGTAACAAATGATGTACAGTCACTGATATATGTATACGGGCATGGAGGGACAGGAAAGACATTTTTATGGTCTACAGTGTTAGCATATTTCAGATCTAACGGTAAAATTGCGTTGGCTGTCACAGCCTCTGGTATTGCAGCTCTTCTTTTGCCTTCTGGTCGGACTGCACACTCTGGATTTAATATACCTATAGATATATCTAACACATCTATTTGCAACATTAAGAAAAAGTCTCAACTTGCTGAACTTTTAAAGATTACTTCAGTAATAATTTGGGGTGAGGCCACAATGACAGATCGTGTTTGTTTTGAGACTGTTAACAGATCTTTTCAAGATATACTAGACAAGCCTGGTGTTCCGTTTGGAGGCATATCCGTTCTTTTGGGAGGAGATTTCAGACAAACACTTCCCGTTAAGAAAAAGGCTTCTAATCCGCAAATCATAGCTTCCACTTTACCAAATTCTTATTTATGGCAGCTGTTTTCTGTTTATAAGCTCTCTTATAATATGCGTCTCTCCTCAAATGATAACAGTACAGCTAAAACACAACGATGCCTACAGTTTGCAAATTGACTTTTAGATATTGGAAATGGACAAATTGGAAGACCCGGTCCACAAAAATCTGCAAATGTTACAATTGTTGAGATTCCTCAACATATGTTAGTTTCTGAATCAGAAAACAATATTCAAAGTCTCATTGATTTTGTATATGGATCTGGTATTCCTCAAATCCTATGCCTGCAACTTTATGTAATAGAGCTATTATTTGTCCTAAAAATGAAACAACTAATCAGATTAACCGTATGGTAATTAATATGAACTGTGGCAAATCAAGGATTTATTGAAGTACTGATACGGTTACTCTACGCATAGACAAATCGGCAGATCTTGATTTATTGTATCCAGAAGAATATTTGAATCAATTATCGTTTCCAGGTCTTCCTTTGCATGAGTTATTTCTTAAAGAAAATACTCCAATTCTTTTGTTAAGAAATATGGATCCTGCAAATGGGCTCTGCAATGGTACCAGACTCATTGTTACTCAGCTTCTTCCCTACGTAATAGAAGCATCTATAATGACTGGCACATGTGTAGGGAAGCGTGTGTATATTCCTAGATTCAAGCTTATTCACAAAGATGATGAGTTGCCATTTATTTTCATCAGAAAACAATTTCCTTTGAAAGTATGTTATGCAATATCTATAATCAAAAGCCAAGGCCAATCGCTAAAAAAAATTGGTATTTATTTACCACAGGCTGTCTTTACACATGGGCAGCTTTATGTTGCTCTTTCGAGAGCTACATCCCCTGATTCTATAAATATTCTTATTGAAGACTCTGATGGGCATCTGTCAAACAAGACTACAAATATAGTATTTAAATATCTTCTTAGAATGATTGAAGATGTTGAGGTTAAAGATAAAGGACAGTCTGTTATATTTGTCATTTTGCTCTAAAATATCACTGCTTATAATATTTTTTTATAATAGGTAAACTGTCATGCTAGGAATTCGAATTCTAAACTTACAAGTTGTTGTCCAGCTCATCGTTTGCAAGTGCGTGTCATTCGGAAATGGATTCCGCATTTCAGATCTCAAGAAACATGGTTTTTGGTTGTAGACGCCAAGGTCAATTACTTATTACAGTTTAAAATGATAAATAGTATATGATTTAATATTTATTCCCACCACTGATTACATTTTATAGGGTGATGCTATTCATGTTCTTGCTGAGAAAACAAAGCAGAATTACATAGAATCAAAACTTCAAGTTTCGCGTTGTTATAGTCTTGGAGATTATACCTGTTCGAAAACTGAATCATACAGAAGAATGCTTCAGAAACCAATTCACATAAATGTTGGACGTAAATCGAAAATAGAACAACTAACAGATATTGAAAATATACCAACGCAATGGTATCATCCGTCAAACTTTGAAGAGCTTCATAATATGTTGATAAGTCAATATTACTTTCTAGGTGTTCCCTTTACTCAAACATCTAATTTTTTAGAGCATAATATATTACTTTTATGACTCTTTATAATAGACGTTCTGTTGCAGATTACATAGGCTTCTTTAAATCTTATGAGCGTGGAAAGAACATAGAAAGTGACCGATTCATGTATCTAAACTTAGTGGGAAATGAATAAGCCCTTCTGGAATAAATACTCACATCCCTCTACTGCATACAACTCAAAATGAAAGCACAAGATATCCAATCCATCCTACTAGCCCTCATCACAAAAACAGAAAACAATCGCAAACTTCTTAGCGAGTTTGAAAAAAACCTGGAAGAAGACTATATCATGAAGAGGGAGTTATTCGACATTCTCGACACCCAACCCAAATACATAAACTACGTGCTGGCTGAAGAAGCAGAGAAGGAAACAAAGGAGAAGGCGGCAAAGGTAATGGATCTTGTGTATGACATGCATCAAGTTTTATCAGCCGAAGCAGCAGCCTACAAAGCAAAACTCAAACTCATCCAGTATGAGTTTGACTTTGAAAAGTAGGCTTCAAGAATGAAGATAGGGGCAACAAGGGCGGTTTTTTGGTAGTGTTACGTGTTGGTACTTTGTTTGAATAGCATGTCATTTTGGTAATCAGTTTCTCAGACAGCAATGTATTTGTCTTTTGGATGAAATCTATGAACCAACTAATATTAAAGTACCTTACATCGTGCATGTGTTTTCATTTTCTACGTTATATGTCTTATAAGTTGAATACCAACATAAACACAAACAAAAGTTTCATAAAATTACATAAAAGATATACTTTGACTGATACATAAACACTACAAATATTAAGCAACGTTAAAAATCTTTTAACAACTTACAAATAAAGATAATAAAAGAAGAATCAAATTCTTTGAAAATTTAATGCAAATAACCTTCAAAGCGTAGACGAATATTATGAATACAAAGCAAACTTCAAATATTTTCAAAATAAAATAACAGTCAAAATCTCTAAAGAATTAAAAGTCGTTTCACCTGCTTAATATGTTTTAATCCAACTCGTGCGAAGCATGGGCTCAAGCTAGTTATAGAGTAAATTACAGTTTTGGTCTTTATGGTTTATACCAAATTACTGTTTTGGTCTTAATTTTAAAAATCTTGCATTAATTATCCCTGTAGTTTTCGAATATTATGGTTTCCAAATCATTTACTTTTAGTCCTTCTGGTTTACACAAATAATAACCGAAAAAAAGACTAAAAATGAAAGGTTTAGAAACTACAGAGACCAAAAGTGAAAAGATTTAGAACTACAGAGACCATCGATATAAAATTTTGAAAAATAGAACCAAAACTATAATTTGGTGTAAACTACATGGACCAAAACTGTAATTTACTCAAAATTATATTATGCTGTCGACTGTCGTGCGTAACAAAAACGGAAAAACCTCCGCTACACGTACACACGTATGTCGGTATACATCTCCGGGTCTGCCACGTGTCCAAAAATACTCGTCTTCTACGCACCCCACACTATCTTCGTTTCTAAGTTTAATCTTCATAAATATCCCCAAAATCTCGAAAGCCTGTAACAACTGCAATCAAACATGGCGTCACAAAGCTCTAAAAATCTCTATCCAAAAGTCGATCAAGCGAACCCAGATTCATATTCCTCATTTTCATCATCGCATCCTTCAGCTCCATCCATGTATCCATCACTGGACACCAAAGATCTCGCTGAGAAATTGTTCCCGGACAACGATCAAAGCCATGAGCAACAACAATTAACCGCTTTCGAATCGTCGGAGGAAGTTGTAATCAAGATCCCTGGATCAATCGTTCACTTAATCGACAAGCAACAAAGCATCCAATTAGCTTCTGGAGTGTTCGAAATAATCCGTCTCCGACAAGGCGGCAACGTCGTCGCTGTTCTCGCTCGTGTCGGCGACGAAATCCAGTGGCCGTTAGCGAAGGACGAAGCCGCCGTGAAACTAGACGGATCTCACTACTTCTTCACATTACGTGTACCTTCAGAGTCCGTAAACGACGTCGCACCGGAAGATTTGTTGAACTACGGTTTAACAATTACAGGAAACGATTCCGATCAACTCGATAGGGTTTTGGAGGAGTACAGTGCGTTTTCGGTGAAGGAGGTGGAGAAGGCTGTGACGGTGGAGACAGTTGGTTCTCCGGAGGCTAAAGCGTCGGCGTATTGGACGACATTAGCACCGAACGTGGAGGACTATAGTGGGTCGGTTGCTCGGATGATTGCATCCGGGTCGGGTCAATTGATCAGAGGGATATTATGGTGTGGAGATGTTACAGTTGATAGATTGAAATGGGGGAATGAGTATTTGAAGAAGAGGATGAAATCTGGGCAAAAAGCTGATGTTAGTCCAGAAGCTTTGAAGAGAATGAAAAGGTATTTGACTTTGTTCTTGATTATAAAAAGTCAAACTATAATATCTTCCAAAATCGTTATTTCTATGAATTTTGACTACTTTCGATCTTTTTTTTTTTTTTTTTTTTTTTTTTTTTTTTTTTTTTTTTTTTTTTGTCTTGCGTATATAAAAAGGTGTTTGGATGTGGGTATAAAAGTTTTACTGTCACTTAAGGTCCCAAATGGCAATAATAAGTTATAAATACGATTTTTAGATTAACTTGAGATCAAAATAATCAAATTAACGAGTTAGAAGAAAGCTCGTTATTGAGATGATATCATATACGCAAAAATGCAAGAATGCCCACGATTTTTTGTTGAATTTGTTTATTGTAACATTCTACCTTTTAATTGCAATATATACAATTAAAACTCTAGTCTCATTGTTATAGGTTGATAGAATGTATTAAGTTTACGGTATAACTTCCATATAAGGAATTTTTCCGAAAATACAATTCTATGATTAGATAGATTTTGTAATACGCAAATTAGAAAATATTTGGAATGCTATAAATGGAAAAGTTTTGGCGTGCACTTTTAAAGTATAACTTCATGATGAAGTAAAGTATAATAGTATAATGTCCTAATAAAACAAATTCATTTTTAACGTGCACTTTTAGTAAATAAAAATATTGACATCATAATTTTGGACATCAACAAAAGTAGGATGCCACAATGCATTAACCAACAAATTAAATGCTATAATCAGGTAGAACTTTTTAAATTTATACAGGACTAAAATGTCAATTTTATGAAATTCAGGGTAAAGAAATTGACAAAAATGTCGGAGAATGTTGCAACTGGGCTACTTTCGGGTGTGGTGAAGGTATCCGGGTTTTTCACGAGTTCAATTGTGAACTCAAAACCGGGAAAGAAGTTTTTCAACCTTCTTCCCGGTGAAATCGTTCTCGCTTCCTTAGATGGATTCAGTACGTATTTTTAATCTTTATTATTTTATATCATAGAATTTATGGAACGAAATACGATTACTTAATTCTTATTTCATCAGATAAAGTGTGTGATGCGGTTGAAGTAGCGGGACGGAACGTTATGTCGACAACATCAACCGTGACGACCGATCTCGTTTCTCATAAGTAAGAATTTATCGGTTTTGGCAAATGGCAACGTACTTTTTATTGTTTTTTACTAATTAGATGATTCATTGTTGATGATGACGTGTCACTGACACAGGCATGGTGAAGATGCGGCGAAGGTAACAAGTGAAGGGATGCATGCAGCCGGGCACGCGATAGGGACCGCGTGGGCGGTTTTTAAGATCCGAAAGGCTTTAAACCCTAAAAGCGTTATTAAGCCCACGGCTCTTGTGAAAACCGCGGCTTCTCAGTCCAGCTCTTCTAGTAAAAAATCGTAAATCAGAAATGTAGAAGTAATTGTTTGTTGCGGTTTTGTTGTATTGCAACTATTTGATGGGTGAAAACAGAAAAAACTGGCAATTGTAACGATGATAATTGATACATATAAGCTGTTTGTTGTTGTTTTCTAGACAAAATTATATTTTCCATAGGTACTAGTTTTGAATCAGGTTCATTTTTTTTCAATTTTGAAATTTTATGTGCCGTTTAGTTTAACAGCTTATCTGCTACTATTTTTTAAATGATTATTATTTATTTTGAACCTGTCTCTTTCATCTTGTTCTCATCTTATAATCGTCATGTTTAAAACCTTAAATAATGAGAGTTCGGTGTTGAGCTGATTAGGCAACAAAATATCCAATTGGGCGTCGACGTATGTGTTTTGATTGTAACTTCCATTAAAAATATTTTTGGTCAGTCTGCAACGGTCGACTGAAATCACTAAGGAGCTGTTTGTTTTTTCTAAAAAGCACTTCAAACCTCTTTTGTCTACGTGTTCGCAGACGTTTTACTTAGAAGAGTGTTTGTTTTTTCGCAGTCCGCAGACGTTAAAAAGTCTGCACGTCCTCTTATGTTTGAAGAGATAAACATGCCACTTTTAACCTCTTCCAAAAAATCAACGCGTGCCCTTAAACAAAAAACGGAGGTTCGTTCCTCCCATTCCCGATTACGCTTCTAACCTACTTCTTCCTCCTCCCTCCGGCACGCCGCCGCTCCTCCCTCCGGCACGCCGCCGCCGCTCCCTCAGGCGCTGATACCTCCAATTGGCCTCTGTATGGTTTGGTTTGGTTTCTTCGACATTTGGGCTCTCCGCCGCGCCGTCTTCTATCAAACCACCAGTCAGTCACCCTTTAACAGAGAGGTACAGACTCTGAAGAGTCGAAAGTTCTCCTAGCTCCGGCGGGAGAGTGCCGGAGAGGTTCGCCGACGGTAGTTGAAGGGAACGAAGATGAAGAGATGGGTCTCTGGATAGCGAAATATTCGACCATTGAGGTGATGAGATATCTGTACATTTTAATGAAGATCCGTCAGTGAAAACCCATTTCAATCCTCGCCATTGACAAAGGGGAACAGATGTATTCCATGAATTCAACAACAAATTCTCCGTTTCTCCCACTTTAACATATTTGAAAACATTAAGCATGATATTATGTTTCTTTGATGCTGGGCCGTTGGATGATAATCGAACAGTGGAAAAGAGGAGGATGTAAACCTGAAAATAGTTGTTTGTTCTGTGGAATCATAAGTCCGTTTATATGTGTTCGATTACAATTTAATTTTTGGGAAGTTCTTTTCATATACCATCATTGGTGTCTTTGCAGGTACTATTCTGATTAAGATCTCATGATATTATTCCATTTGTTTCTCTATTGTGAATTGAACGAATTTTGTGTGATTGCCTTCTGATAATTCCATATCAAACAGGCACATCGATAGTATGGATGTTGGTACAATGGAACGCCCATAAACCCCAAACTCCATTGAAGAAGGAATGAAAATATAGAAGACGACTCAAGGACCTGGTGATGATTTTAATTTGTAACTCTTGTTATGTGGTATCATGCATGTGTAATAACTCTGTTTCAATTTTATATGCCAAATGCAGCACAGTGTTATGATGCTCTAATAAAAATAATGTTGTAATATATTGAATTCATTGGTTTCTAAAGTTTGCAGACTTTAAAAAACAAACAGTCTTTTTTTTTTTTGCAGACTGCAGACATTTGGTCCACCTCTTCTGCTGCAGATGCCTGCAGATGTGGTCCGCAGACTACAGACCTTTTACCTCTTAAAAAACAAACAGCACCTAACATTGATGCTAATAATTTGTATTTTGTGGTACTATCCCAAATGTTAGTCGGTTTAGCCGGTGCAGTGTGAGCTTTTATTCCTCCATAAAAATTTCTCTCACATTAGTATCCTTCATTTCTTTTTTATTTTTGGAAATTGTTACCTTTTATTTTTTCTCATTTTTAATACAATCAATTATGCAAAATATACAAATAATATGCCTTCCATTTTTTTTAAATTGCTACCCGGTAGACCGTGTTCCGCATGATGTGCCGCATATAATTCTTCAACATCGTTAAGTGTGGGTTTCTACAAATAGATTTTACCGTAAAGCTCAATAATATATTCACAAAAATTATACATACTTTGTCGTGCAGTTCTAGCGGACATCCTTAATTAATCGTCAACTGCATCACCTGCCATACCAAAAGTCGTGATACGAAGAGCAGTTGCACATTTTTGGTATGACGTGAAATCCCTTTTGCCTTGATCGTCGTATCGCAATTAGAAGAATTCGTACTTATCTTCCAAGTTGTGTGCAATCCGTAGGAACATATCTCTGCTTACACGAAACCGATGTTTTAAATTTTTGTCGTTATACACATAATTTTCAGCAAAGTAATCTTGAATTAAACGTTTGTGCTCTTCTTCGCGGTCTCTATTTTTTTCTTGTATTCTACGTCACTTGACCGAGCTTTCTCCTTCAGTCACAATGATGCTCGGACTTGCATCATTGTCGTGAAAAACATATTGTCGCCTAACGAGCCGGACGACATAACATTCAAATCGTGCTCCATATTTTAAATATCGTGTGTAATGTTTTTGGAAGTGTATAAAATGTATGTTTTAAATAAAAGAAGATATAATATATATATATATATATGGTAAAAAAAGGAAATTTTTTTAATTACTCCAACGGTCACTTTCAACGGCTATATGTCGTTCCAGCAATAAACTTTCGTGCTCCCCTCCCTCCTCTCTATACTTGTTGCCTCTCTCAATCCCTGGAAGAAGATTGCTTGTTCTTCAAGCAACGAGCTGTTCCACTTCATCAGGTGTTAGATCATTGTCTATGGTGCGCTTACATTAAAGAAGTTATGGTTTAGGATCTAATCGTCCTACACATCTATGTGAAAGGTTTTCTGTAAATCTATGAACTAAAACCCTAAGTTCACATGCAACCTAGATTGGATCTATGTTTTCTTACTTTGAACATGTAACTAATTCCTAAAGGCAAAACAAAAATTAACTAAAAGAATAAAATAGAAAAACTAACCTTTAGGTTTTCTTGGAAGCAAAGCAGCACAAGTGTCCTGCCTCAAATGAGATCACACCCAGGGAGCCAGGGAGTGGACGAAATCCAGAGAGAGGGAAGAGTCAAGAATTGCGTGAATTATGATGACTGGAGTCTCTATTTATAGGCTCCAGGTGGTTACAGATAAACCTTAGAGATAAACCTTTTTAATTCAAATCAAGATAAACATTTTATCATTTGAATTAAACCTATTTATCCTCTATATATTAATTTCGATTATAAGGATAATTATATCCTAAAATCGCCAATTAATATTCCACCTGGACAGTCACTACTCAACTATTGAGTAATTACAAAATAGCCCCTGCACCTTTAATTAATCAAATTAAATCCAATTAATTCCAGATTAATTTCTAATTAATTACTATAGTTTCTAATTAATATATTATCACTTTAATATATTAATAAAATATTTATTTAATTCCTATTGATTTATTAATCATATAATAAATCAATCTTTCTCTCTCCGGAACTTTCTACCAAACCTCTAGCTATGAGGGCAACCCAAATGGACTTTGCTACTATTAATTAGGTAAATTACAAATTATTAGTCATGGCTTAGACACCTAATCCAACAGTCTCCCACTTGGATAAGTCTATGACTATAATTACCAATTTAACCTCTAATTAATCAGCAAACTGTAGCTTCCTAGAAACTGCTACCGAGCTCTGACCTAGTCAGTTCTGTCCATAGATAAGTGATCAAATGATCCTCCGTCCAACAAGATATTTTCAGACATGAGACATGGATTGAGATCAATCTCTGTCTGATACACTGTTTCCCGATTTCCGATTTTGCTTATGACTTTTAGACTTCTAATTGAACGAATCAATTTAGTCCTGGCTGGCCAGCACTTCAGTCAACTTCAAAATCATCGAGTGGCCAACAGATATCTGTTTTCCGTCAGGGTCATGGGACGAATAAGCTTCGACTCATATGTTATATCTTTTACCCGACAAATCACTCACAACAGCACGTTTTATAACACCGAGTTACAGATGCGTTTTCGTACTATCAATGAGCAACCGCCTTGCAAATTATAACTCATATCTCTCCACTTCAAGACCATAAGATATTATCGTCTCAACATTGCTCGTGATGTAATCCATGAAGCAATCTATTGAGCGTGGATTTATCCAATACTCAAATCTCCATTTCCAAGTACTCATGAACGTTGCAGCAATCTTATTGCTATGTCTAACTCCTTAGACAATCTACAAACCAATTCATGACAGTCTTTCTTCATACTTACTCCCTAAGAGTATGAGCGACTGTGGATATTTGAGTAATCCAATTACTCAGGAAGTAAACATGCAAAAGCGAAACATGAAATCTGACTGGCAGCTACTTCTGCTTATTACCAAGCCTCCACGAGGTAATCACCAAGTCAGATTTACCATAACTATTATCGGTTTCTTATTTTTCTTTTAAACTTTTTATTCAAACCCTTTTATATTTTGTCTATTATGACCTTTTCACTCTTTCTATGTATCCAAGTGTCTAACACTTATACACTTTAATTGCAGATAATCCAATCGGATACTCTTCCGATGATATCTCAATTTGTCATTTCGTCTTTCTCTCTCACAACTCCATTCTGGTGATGTGTACTGTGACTACCCATAGTTCTTGGGATCTATAGTCTACATGACTACACCCTAATACTATTTCAAGGTATCATGATGTGCCGATGAACCACACGCGCTCCATCAGAAAACAACGAAACTCTTCAACCATGAAGTCCTACAACACCACGTCCTGATGTAACCAATTACTAATTCGAAACTCCTTTCAAATCGTTCACCCTAATCATTTCCCAATGTTTTTTCACGTCTGTTCAAAAAATTCATTCAGTATTCTCAGCCAGGCAATATCCTGAATCTAACTTACAATGCTCTAAGCATTAAGTCATCAGGATATGTTCATAACACTTCTGATTTGTCCAAAAGGCTCGGGGAACCTGATGTAATCTCATTCCAAGCCCTTTCGGAATCCTAAGATTACCAATAATCCCTGTGTCATGATTTCCGGAAACCATTTCCTTTCGGGGACTCTTTTTTATGCATCTTGAATCCCATCAAGATCATATTCTCAACGGCTAAGTCAATACTGTCAGTCTCATCTATCTGATAGATGTCTATGAACTACGTAAATTTGCTGCACCTTCTTTGTTTCTTTCATGCAAATTCATTACACTTTGCAATGACAGGAAACTCCTTTCCTTGGGTTATGCATCTTGAATCTCATCAAGATCACATTGGCAGAATTCTGATCTATCTAATAGATGCTCACAACCACCTGAGTATGTTGTATCTCTTAAAGTCTTTCATAGTGAACCGTTTCTTAACACCAAGTCATTATACTTTGTAATGATAAGAGACGTTTCCTAGAACCAGTATGTAACCCACATACAATGATAGTAGATACTCCCATTGGCTTTGACACCGTTATATGACTCTTTCGGACTATTCACAAGATCCATAATTTATGGCACATTTTGCGAAACCGAAATTCAAACCTTTCCGACATATTAAAGGAAATCTTTCAGGCTATTTACAAAATCCAATCCTTTTGGCCTATTTTGAGAATCCGAATATCCTTTCTTGCGAGATCCCCATGGGACGAATCCCGGGGCCATGTACCTTTTGTAATGGCATGCTCTATGTGAGTCCCTATTAGTGTGCCGGTAAACCACACACGCTCCACTAACGACTCACACTATGCCATGCAGAATCCTCTTGAATCTCATCTTCTATTGAGAGCGCTCTTCTCGGAATCAATTGCTTGATTCCAAGTGATCACTCAATCAACCAGATGTTCTGTAAGTACATTTCTATGTTTCCTTCTTTTGATGATTCAATTACTCCTACTGGTTCCTAGACCAGTTGTAAAAATCAAACAAACTGTCACATAGACTGTGTCTCACGCCGAGGTTCTCTTATTTGGCAGTAACCGGGCTCACCAATGCTTCCAGTAGTCGGATTACTTATCCGTATCATCTTTAGTGTTTTACCACTACTCGGTATGTCACCCATATCATAACTCCTTATGACGGTGACTACTGGTCAAGCAAAGAGAGGGTATGTCAGGTTTAACAGGAATCCAATTCCTGGTCAAGGCCCAGTGGTGACTAAAAGGTTCTTTCACTTGGCTAATCCCTGAACTCCTTCAGGATTATTCTTACTCCTACTGTTTCCTTAGAACATGAGCTCTTTCTAAAAGGGCTCTTCTTTCAAAGAATAACCGGGATGACCAATGAAAACGACATCGCTGATCAGTTTCAGGCTTGTCAAGAGATTCGGGCGAATGCTACATGACCCTGGACTTTCTATGTACTAGTGGGATGATCCCAGCTTAACATTTCAGATAGTGTCGACATAACCTACTTAGTCTAAGATATGGTCGGAATATGGTTTTTGCGGTCTGACTGGTTGAATATTCAATTCATTGAAATACTAATCGAAAATGTATCTTATACATTGAGGATCAAAAACTATTTCGATCAATGCTCCATCATCTTCCCTAATATACATTATAACCACTAATGTTATTGGAAGAGGATAAAATGTGAAACATTTTCTCAGTCTGTGTTGTTACTCAGGTTCTGTTGATCTTATACTTCCTTTGAAATCCTTGGACACTTCAAGGTTCCAATCAATCGCTTATTCTGATAAGCGAAGCCATATTTGTCAAACTATTTGGCAATTATCATGAAGTATAACTAATCGTGTTTTGTTCGCAGATTCAAGCAATACACAGTAATTTATGTGTCTGTTGCTCAAGATCTTAAGGTCTTTTACATCTTATGTAAATTTTATGATTTTGTTAATATTGTTCAAGACATGCAATCATCACCTGACTCCAAGTCAACTGATTCCAAAATCCTATCCATTGGATCTTTGGGTGATTCATTTCTTGCCACAATTAATTTTATTAAGCACTCAATTCATCATGTGACTTTAAGTCAAATGATTCCAAAGTCCTGTCCAACTGGACCTTTGGTGAAAGTGATTCTCATAAAATTCACTTAACAATCATAAAGAAACACAATTTATTAGTCCAATCTCATTGGATGTATCAACGTTCAAGTTATTACCATTTATGCCATTAACACATTCACACAACGTTTCGAGGATAATTAAAACAATCATGTTAAAAAATATTTTGTTAAACCAGAATTATCCTCAGAACATTGTACTATGCGAATCCATGTCATGTGTGTCTATAGACTAATAACAAGAATAAATATCTAGCCTAACTCCAAAAACTACACGAGCTCTAGATCCAATCTGAATATGCTCTTGTGCGACAACATCCCGCATCCTACAGAGTCCGTGCATACAGAGCAAATGTGAGAAAACACATCCTGTATCAAGAAATGAGGATCAGGTATTATGAGTTTTAAGATATTACTGAGTTTGCCAAACGGTTTGGCTTTGGAGAATTGTTCCAATATTTCTGTGACTGTGTCCCACCTTATGGATTCCCAGTTTGAAACATCGAACAATCGGTCTAGACGATCCGGATCATTTCTTGATGCACCTGGACTCAATCCTGAAGCAGCTGAATCAATGGAACTATGCTTCTCCATGAACGACTCATACAGCGTCGACATTGAATGCATTTCCACGATTGTCTTATCCGATTACCCTTTCTATTCATCTGGATGAACAGATCAGCGAGTCGAGCTAACGCTTAACTCCCGATTACAAAGGGAAACCAGTTTTATACTGTTCGCTTATGTATCCCTCAAACTTGGGAACATGCAAACTACTGTTACTTCCTTCATGCTTGAAACTTCAAGCTATTTGAAGATCCTAGTTTGTTCCCTTTTTCAACCAGTTCTCGAAACCTTTCTCAACTAGCTGTGCCAACTTATCTGACCCCAGGAATTCTAAATCCCTACGGAACTCGGGGTCAATGATCAATAGCATAAGGCAACGAACTTCCTTGGACTCAGTGGTCAAGGAGTCATGCTCATCACAAGCTGCTGTGTGATGTCATGTTTGGGAGCGGACACTCAGTCGGATATGGTTCCCCAGCAAAACTAAGAACTATTCTCTAATTGCAAAACCATAACACACAGTCAAGGCCAGTCATCCTTACCATATTTAACAGGTGCTTTCTAAAGCTCTCGGAAATGGGTGAAGGAGGGGAAGGAGGAGAATGACATTTTCTTCAGACATATATAAAATTTGAATTTATTAGTTTAATTAATCCTTTTTAAATAATTACCCAATTTATTATTTAACAAGGCTAGGACCCAAAATACCCCAACTATGTTGTGAAGAGGGATGCCGTAATCACAACACAGTGGTCATTAAGGTAAATAACATTTATCAATTTCAGCCTTATGAAATTCCTAGATCTGTGAGATTCATCGAACTGTTCAATGGCATGTTTAATCTCGGATATGCCCCACCGTTTGTGACTGGGATGCCGAGGATCACAAACCGGGTGTGAATAACCATACAAATTAGCTTGGTACTCTCAGGGTCAATTACCATCTCAAATTGATGTGCCGGTTAACCACACACGCTCCATCAATAATGATAACACCCGAGAAACCCATTGCCACTCTTTATGAACCCCTATTGGTGTGCCGGTAAACCACACACGCTCCACCAACGTTTCATAAAGTGCAATGTGCAACTTCATGGATTAGCATCAAATTCACATTTTTTCTAAAGTAACTAGATTAGGAATTTTTTGTAAATGGTTCTAGTACTTTGATCATTATACTTTTAATGATTAAGCGGTCCTATCAAAACTGTTCGGCTAACGGCCCTCCACTGATCAGGCGAGCGGTGGGCGAGAGTGTTCACCCATTAGACCGCCATTTTATAGGCAGCCTCTTTATACCCACTTTATAGATCAGCATCGTGAATGAGGCCTACTATTGAATTGACTGACCAATTTTATCTTATATATATAGTATTAACTTTCAATAACATTTATAAGATGTATTTTAATACTCTTTAAAAAATTCCAGGTTTATCTTTTAATTTTACCAATTTAACTATTAAATTTAAAATTAAATTAAACCTTTAAAATTCGATTTAATTATCCTTAAATTAACAAATAATTGAAATAATTAAATCTTAACATTTAAAATATTTTTCCGGATTTATCCTTAATTTTCGCAAATTAAAAAATTAATTAAATCCTTTGAATTATCTTTTAATTATCAATTAATTAAATTAATTCAAATGTAGATAGGTATTACCAAATTAATCAAATTAATTTTAAACCTATCTTAAACCCTTAAATTTCTAATTCAAACAATTTGGGTTTAAGGTTATCCATTTAATTAAACAATTAAAGTTACCAAAAATAGAAAACCTCCAAAAACCCTAATAGACATTTTCGAAAATACTAAGGGGGGAATTAGGGTTTCCAAAACCCTAAATCTAGAAATCGATCCAAGAAATAATTAGGGTTTATAAGCTTTAAACCCTAATTTTAGGAAAACTATTACAGCAATTTAACAAGAAAACAACCAAAAGCCCTGATACCACTGAAAGGTTTTCTGCAAATCTATGAACTAAAACCCTAAGTTCACATGCAACCTAGATTGGATCTATGTTTTCTTACTTTGAACATGTAACTAATTCCTAAAGGCAAAACAAAAATTAACTAAAAGAATAAAATAGAAAAACTAACCTTTAGGTTTTCTTGGAAGCAAAGCAGCACAAGTGTCCTGCCTCAAATGAGATCACACCCAGGGAGCCAGGGAGTGGACGAAATCCAGAGAGAGGGAGGAGTCAAGAATTGCGTGAATTATGATGCCTGGAGTCTCTATTTATAGGCTCCAGGTGGTTACAGATAAACCTTAGAGATAAACCTTTTTAATTCAAATCAAGATAAACCTTTTATCATTTGAATTAAACCTATTTATCCTCTATATATTAATTTCGATTATAAGGATAATTATATCCTAAAATCGCCAATTAATATTCCACCTGGACAGTCACTACTCAACTATTGAGTAATTACAAAATAGCCCCTGCACCTTTAATTAATCAAATTAAATCCAATTAATTCCAGATTAATTTCTAATTAATTACTATAGTTTCTAATTAATATATTATCACTTTAATATATTAATAAATTATTTATTTAATTCCTATTGATTTATTAATCATATAATAAATCAATCTTTCTCTCTTCGGAACTTTCTACCAAACCTCTAGCTATGAGGGCAACCCAAATGGAATTTGCTACTATTAATTAGGTAAATTACAAATTATTAGTCATGGCTTAGACACCTAATCCAACACTATGATCATCAAAAAGGTATTACTCGATCTCCTATATTAGTTATCAGTTGCAAAATTGCGCATGTTATTGTGATCATTGGTGGAATACGAATTTTAATATTATTTTTGTTGCATTGTTATTTTATGTTACCGTATTTCAACAGTGGTATTAGAGTCACTTGATTATTGTTTTGCACTGTTAATAGTCGTTTTGATCTATTCATTTCCATTAAATTATTGTTTTTGTTAAATATTGGTAAAACTGTTCGTCAACAGCGTCACTATCTTCTGGTCGTCACTGCGATCTGCTATATTGGTTATAATCATCGTATTTTATAATGTCGCGATCCTTATGTTGTCGTGTCGGGACCTGGTGGTTTTGATTGTAATCAACTAGTTGCTTCGCGTTGCGACCTTCGGCTTCTAACGCCACGACTGTCGTGATAGTCTTTGCTGTTGTGAGAGCTTGATCCGTAGCGCCGCTACATGCTATCATCGCATCATGAAACTTGAACAGAACAATTCTGAAAAACGATTTTTAAAAGATGATTTTAAAGGGATAAATAACTAACAAAAGCTCAAGTGGATCAAAACAATTCAGTTAAATTAAATAGTATAATTACCTTGATACTTTGATTCATTGTATATTAGTTGCTTGAGTGATTCAATGAAAGTCATTCAAACATTTTGTATACAATGTGGTTGAAAATCGAGATCCTTTGTGTATGTCAATGTGTTTGTTTATGGATCTTTATCAAAATATTGTGTAGTAGGTTTCAAAATGTAATTTTAAATGTATTGAAGCATGTATTAAAATTGTATGGATCCGGTAACATTTTGTCTTGATTAGACCCGTTTTGTGATGTATGGTTGGCTATTTTTCTTTGGAAATTTGCATCATGCGAGTCGTCTTTGTTTTCATTAAATATAATGTAATTTTTCCTTTACTCTATATTGTAATAGTAGTTGGTGCATCATTGTGGTTGTTTGTCTCTAAATTTGACTACATTTTTCCTCGTGTTATCTTACGGGAAAATGTATAGGATTTGAGGCAAATGTTATCGTTAATGTCTTGTGCTTGTTTCATTTGTTGCATTATTGCTTAGTTAAAATTGAAAACACAAGCAAATAAACTTTTAAAATGACTTAAAAATTTTAAAAGACTGTTTTCGAAAAGGTTAAATCTTATGCTACCCACGAAAAGCCACACATTTAATAGGACCCTTCCGGTGTGGGAAGTGTCATAGACAATGTGTCGGATAGGACTCAGCTAAAATGATGTAATTACTCACTATAACTCATGAATCACGGGGAGGGTGACACATGGTTTTTTTCATGGTTGATTTATCATCCAAACCTGTGATCCACGACATACCTGTCATGGAAGAGGATGAGCATAAAGGGATTAAACATGCCATTGAAAGTCAACGAATCCCGAAATATCTATGAGTCTCAAAGAGATTGAAATTGGTAAAGAGTATTGCCTGCCTAAATAACTTTTAGGCATGATTACGACATACCTCTTCTCTACCAGAAGTGAAATATGGATTCTGGCCTTAACTAAAATTATTTTTGGGTAATTAATTTCTTGAGGATCAATCAAACTTACCAAAACTCTACTTATCTTATAGATGGCTCCAAACACAAATTCAAATTCGGTTGCAAACTTCTCGTTTTTTAAATTATTTCTGTTGCGTTGTTATTTTATGTTACTGTATTTCAACACATAAAACTAACTCAGATGCAGTATTTCCTTCACCATAGCTGATTAGTTGTCCCCTACTTGGGTTCGAACCCGATTTTGCTGTTGATCGCTTCTAGTCATATCACGGTGTCGGCTGCTTGATGATCCATGATCAACTTGACACTTCACCATCTATGATCTTTACCACTAGGAACCACCTACAACTTCTTCTGGAAGTATTAAATAATGAGTAAATTACAGTTTTGGTCCCCATGGTTGACAGCTTTTTACACTCAAAGTCATCATTTTGAAATCCCACGTTCTTGGTCCCTGTGGTGGCAAAAAATAATAAATTTGGTCCCTGTGGTCCCCTTGTCCACATGAAAGACCAAACTGTCCTTTTTAATTTCTTTTTCCTTTTCTTTTTTAAATTTATTATAATTTAAGAAATTAACAAAAAACCCCTTACCCCCTGCTCTCTCTCTCAACCTTAATTCGTCCGCCACCATCACTATAATGTCGACGAGTTATTTTTTATTCTTGATTTTTTTTGTATTTCATGAAGTTTGTGTGGGCCTTGGAGATTTTTGATTGTGGGTGTCGAAGGGATGTCGATGATCTATGGCAGCAACAATCGAGGAGGAGATTGAGGCATCTTCGTCTTCCCCAAGTTTGCTTCCATTCTCGTTGACCTGATACCGCCACCTTCATATCCGGTAGCGTCTGCCAAACACAACCTGTAGTTCAAGTAGGGATTGTCACGATTATTGTTTGAAAAGAATTGAATATAAAAAAGGTATCGAACCATCACCGACATGGACTCCCCTTGAATAAATCGAGAATGAAACCGGATCTTAATAGAACGTGATTTTCGTGTTTGGATTAAGAGCAATGATAGTGAAATTAAATCTTGAGGAGAGTTTATTAGACGAGGTGAGGCTGAATTGAGAGAGTTCGAGTGAGGAGACGGTGAACGAAGGGTCGTTGGAGCGAACAAGAAGACTCGATTTTGGTTCTAGGAGACATCATAGTATCAAATTGGGAGACACCGCTCCTGCTATGCTTGTCTTCTGGAAGTTGATCCATTAAAAATTGACCAATCCGCCCTTACCGGTGAATCTCTTCTAGTGAATAAAAAACCCTTACGATGAGGTTTTCTCTGGTTCGACTTGCAAGCAAGGTGAAATCGAAGCTATTGTCATCGTGACTGGTGTGCATACTTTCTTCAGTAAAGCTGCACATCTTGTCGACATCACCCTAACTCTGATTTAGAACTCCGTATCGCAGTCGAAACCCTAATCAGCCTCATGAAACGAGACCACTCTCAGGTTCGTCCATTTCATTGTACTGTTGATGAAAGTAGTTTGTAAATAAGTGATAGGGGTTTTCAGTTTTACATGTAATTTTGTTAATTATCGTGCTTAAATTACATAATTCTGACTTTGAGCTCTATGGTGAATCGAATTGCCAATTGAATTGGGAAGTTCTCATCTAGTTGATACTTTGTGTTCATGGATGATGTGATATATGTAATATTGACAATGTAAACCACGCTAATACAAGAATAGATGATGGACTATAAATTACTGAACAATCAGTTATCAAATACACTAACATCAGCACCTGTTTGGACATGGAGCATTCCATAAGATTCAATGTGTTAGAATTGGATCCCTCAACAGGAATTGTATCTGATCAAGAAACAGATTCTCTGTTTTGGTCACCTGAGCAGCCGGGTTCGTCGGGTTTTGGTCACCGGAGCAGCCGGGTTTGTGCTGGGGACAAACACTGTAAGGGAGAGAGAGAGAGAGAAAGAGGGAGAGAGAGTGTGGAGAGAGAGAAACGGAGGGGGGGTAAGGGATGGTGAGATTTTCTTTTTCTTTTTTTTTAAATTAAAAATAAAGAGTAGATTAAACAAAAATAAAAAAGAAATGAGAAAGGGTATATTAGTCATTTAACATGGACCCGGGACCAAATCCGTTATTTTTTTGCCACCATAGAGACAAAAAATGTGGGATTCAAAAGGATGACTTGGAGTGTAAAAAGCTGTCAACCATAGGGACCAAAACTGTAATTTACTCTAATATAATTTTGAGTCCAAAAATTAAGAACAAACTAAATTTGCAAAACGATTATTTTAGTGGCCAAAAATGAAAGAAAGATTGGAGTTAAGGACACAAGATATAATTCACTCTTAAAATCATTATTACCGAATTTGATTGTTTCCCAAATCAAGAAAAAGACGAATGAAAGAAAAGGACATTTTAACACATGAACATAAAACATGTACAGATGTACTCTTTCAAGGAAAGGATACATAAATTAGGGTTTTCCTTTAGCTCTCGCTCTATGGATTGATTATTCCTTCGTCATCATAAATTGCCCTCGGTAAACTCCTAAATTCATCATATACGCATTCGTCTCCCTGCAATCAATCGGTTTAAACCAAGTAAAGAAACAAAAATTCCCTTGATTGATTCTTATAGGGTTTGTCAGATTTGGTGCAAATTGATCTTTTTTCGTACGGTTAATTAAGGTATTGTTTGTAAGATTCTACGACTACGAGGGCGATGATGATAAGGATTTATCATTTCTTCGATCGTCGTTGATCGTTGATTCCGAAAAGTGGGTTTGGGGTTTTGTATGGAAACTCGTAGCCGGAAGAGGGCGGAGGCCACCTCATCAGCCCCTTCTTCTTCATCGTCCGGCGGTCCTGCCACTCGTTCCAACAAACGTACTCGTCTTTCTTCCACTACCTCCCCCGCCGCCGCAGCTTCCAACGCCGTTGTTCAACCCGTCTGTACTCGTTCACGCGCTTCTAACATGGATACTAACATTAACGAGCCTTCCGGCTCCGGGTCTGGCCGCGGCCGTCGTAGTGGAAAGAACATAAATAACCCGAATGCGGGCCCGGACAAGGATAATTTGGATAAAGGCAAAGAAAAAGAGAATGAAATTAGGGTTAGGGATAGAGATAGAGATAGAGATAATAACAGAGACAACATCTTAGGATTTAATAAAGGAGTTGATGATGAAGACGACGACGATGATAACGACAGTGATGGTGGCGGCGTGGGGATTTTACATCAGAATCTGACTTCTGCTAGTAGCGCACTTCAGGGATTATTGAGAAAACTCGGCGCAGGGCTGGATGACCTCCTTCCATCATCAGCAATGGCGTCAGCTTCTTCATCTCATCAGAGTGGACGACTAAAGAAGATTCTCGCAGGCTTGCGCGCTGATGGTGAAGAAGGAAAACAAGTTGAGGCGTTGACACAGTTGTGTGACATGCTTTCTATTGGCACCGAGGATTCTCTAAGCACTTTCTCTGTTGATTCGTTTGTGCCTGTTCTTGTTGGATTGCTTAACCACGAAAGCAATCCAGACATCATGTTACTTGCAGCTAGAGCACTCACACATCTCTGTGACGTCTTACCTTCTTCATGTGCAGCAGTTGTGCATTATGGCGCTGTTTCTTGCTTTGTTGCTAGATTGCTTACCATTGAGTACATGGATTTGGCTGAACAGGTGTGCCAGCTTACTGTCTAAAGTCTAAACCCTTCCATCACTTCATTTGTGGATTTAGACTAATGTTTACAATGAAATTCTTCTCACAACAGTCCTTACAAGCTCTTAAGAAGATATCTCAAGAACACCCAACTGCATGCTTGAGGGCTGGTGCATTAATGGCAGTACTCTCCTATCTTGACTTTTTCTCTACAGGAGTCCAGGTACTTCTTCTTACTTACCATGTTAAGTATACAGACAAACTGAATACAGTTTGAAGTATATCTAAATATCTAATTATCACCTCTTTCCCCAAATTTTCTTTTAGCGAGTAGCATTATCAACAGCTGCAAATATCTGCAAGAAACTTCCCTCAGATGCAGCTGATTTTGTCATGGAAGCTGTTCCTCTATTGACAAATCTTCTTCAATATCATGATGCCAAGGTGAGTTCTTTGATTCCAAGAACAAAAATCTGTTAACTTTTATATTTTCTGATTACTTTTTGGAACATTACTCTGTTTTTTTAGGTTTTGGAGCATGCATCAGTTTGTTTGACTCGAATTGTAGAGGCATTTGCAGCATCTCCTGATAAACTTGATGAACTTTGTAACCATGGTTTAGTTACACAAGCCGCCTCCCTTATTTCAACCAGTAGTTCTGGAGGTGGACAGGCATCTTTAAGCCCATCTACTTATACGGTATTGTGAAATTGTGATGATTTTATTTAAAAATAAACACTTGGGGCTTGAAGATTTCATTACCTAACACAAAGGATTTCAGGGATTAATCCGATTGCTGTCTGCATGTGCAAGTGGGTCCCCTTTAGGATCAAAAACATTGCTGCTTCTTGGGATCAGTGGCATTCTTAAAGATATATTATCAGGTTCTGGTCATGCTACTTCCATGTATGTATCACCTGCCTTGAGTAGGCCACCAGAACAGGTAACTTTTTACATTTTTGCCCTTACTCTGTAAAAAAGTCATAACCAATTTGTTTGATTCTTTTGTACAGATATTTGAGATTGTGAATTTGACAAATGAGCTTCTTCCTCCATTGCCTCAAGGAACCATATCTCTTCCTTCAAGCTCTAACTTATTTGTAAAAGGGCCTCTTATAAGAAAGTCACCTGGCAAACAAGAAGAAACAAGTGGTGGTGTACCAGAAAAAGAAAAGTTATTGACTGATCATCCTGGCCTTTTGCTGCAATTTGGAATGGACCTTCTTCCTGTTCTCATTCAGGTTAGTTTTTAAAGTGAACACTCATGGCTCATTTTAGCAACCTACTTAACAAATGTACCTTTTTCTTTTTGTCTTTTAGATATATGGATCAAGTGTGAATGCACCCGTACGCCATAAATGTCTATCGGTTATTGGGAAATTGATGTACTTTAGCACATCGGATATGATACAATCTCTTCTTGGTGTTACAAATATATCAAGGTATGTTAATTTTGGATAATTTCACTTTATATTGTAGTTATTCTAGGTAATCATGAAATCCTAATAACATAATCCATCTGTCACTAGTTTCCTAGCAGGCGTTTTGGCATGGAAAGATCCACAAGTCCTATTACCTTCACTTCAAATTGCAGAAATCCTAATGGAAAAGCTTCCGGAAACTTTCTCCAAACTCTTTGTAAGAGAAGGTGTACTTCACGCCATAGACACACTCATTTCATCCGGACAATCCACCAACCCACTCTCCCAACAACCACCAAATAATACCGATTCTACCCCTGGTTCATCCTCCCGCTCCAGACGCTACCGCCGCCGCCTCGGTACCCCAAATACAGACCCAACCGAAGACCCCAAAAGCGAGGCTTCACCTCCCAATTCCCTAGACCCTCCCACACTCAATTCCAACCTCCGTGTCACAGTCAGCACAACCGCAAAAGCTTTCAAAGACAAATACTTCCCGTCAATCCCCGGTGTTCCCGAATCCGGGGTTACAGACGATCTTCTCCATCTAAAAAATATTTGCACAAAGTTAATCACTTTATCCGAAGACCATAAGTCAAAGTCAAAAGGGAAGTCAAAAGCCGCCACATCACCCCGGTTTCTTGATTCTTCACCTACAAAAGAAGAAAACTTGCTAAAAGTAGTAACCTTTATGCTATCAGAGTTAACAAAACGAGACAGTGTCTCAACATTTGAGTTCATAGGAAGTGGCGTTGTTGATGCTTTACTAAACTACTTAACTTGTGGAAGCTTCTCGAGAGTGTCGGTTTCCGAATCGAATTTACCGAAATTACGCGAACAAGCGATTAAAAGATATAAATCGTTTATAGGAGTCGCGTTTTCAAGTGACTACAATGAATCGAATTCAGTTCCCATGAGTGTTTTAGTTCAAAAGCTTCAAAATGTGTTGACTTCGTTAGAACGGTTTCCGGTAGTGTTGACTCACAATTCTCGATCGTCTACAAGCGCGCGACTTTCCTCCGGTTTGTCCGCGTCATCTCGGCCGTTCAAACTCCGGCTTGTGAGATCACACGGTGAAAAAACACTTCGGGATTATTCTTCAAATGTTCTTTTGATTGATCCTTTAGCGAGTTTAGCAGCTGTTGAAGACTTTCTTTGGCCCCGTGTACAACGTAGCGAGTCTAGTCATAATAAGCCGTGTAGTTCTGTCGGGAACTCGGAGTCTGGAAACATGGCGGCAGGCGGGGGCGGCGGTGGTGGTGGTTCGTCGCCTTCGTCGTCTACTCCGGCTTCGGGTACGCGGCGGCAGTCGACGAGGTCCAGGTCAGCGATTAGTATCGGGAATTCGGTTGAAAAGGATACCGCACAAGAGAAAAATGCAAGCTCTTCAAAGGGGAAAGGGAAGGCGGTTTTGAAGACAGGTCAAGATGAGGGGAGAGGGGGCCCGCATACGAGAAATGCTTCTAGAAGAAGAGCGGCTTCTGATAAAGATACTTTGATGAAATCAGTGGATGATGATTATTCATCTGAGGTACGTTTTTATTTTTTATTTTTTATTTTTATGTGTTAATGTTATAATATTCAAGTTCTTAGTATTCTTTTGTCTACATTGTAGGACGATGATGTGGACATATCACCTGTTGATATCGATGATGCATTGGTGATTGAAGATGATGAAATATCTGAAGATGACGATGATGATCATGATGATGTATGCCATCATACATTATACATACCCTTTATTCTTATAATATTCCAACTTTCATGGCTTCTTAAATTACCATGATTCTTTTCCATTTTTTCAGGTTCTAAGAGACGATTCACTTCCGGTTTGTATGCCATACGTCCACGATGTCAAACTAACCGACTCAACAGACACCACCCCCGCGGGTCCCACACCGAGCGACAGCCACACAAATCCCGCATCCGGTTCCACGAGCCGAGCAACCCCGGCTCGCGGTTCCGACTCGACCGACTTTCGCGGTCCAAACTCATTCGGTTCAAGGGGTTCAATGTCGTTCGCTGCAGCCGCCATGGCCGGGCTCGCAACCGCAAACGGTAGGGCGGTTAGGGGCGGCGGTAGGGACCACCGCCACAACCACACCGACACCCCCCGGTTAATATTTTCCTCAAATGGTAAACAACTTAACCGCCATTTAACAATCTATCAAGCCATTCAACAACAGTTAGTTCTCGATGAAGGCGACAATGACCAGTACAACACCGATGGTAGCAAACTATGGAACGATATCTACACAGTCACATACCAAAAAGCCGATGCCACCTCAGCAAAAACAACAAACTCTTCAAAAACCGGGCCCACTAATCAAATCTCTCTCTTAGACAGCATTCTCCAAGGTGAACTCCCATGCGATTTGGAAAAAGATAATCCCACTTACAACATATTATCTCTATTACGCGTTTTGGAAGGCTTAAACCAGCTCGCCCCACGTTTACGCATCGAGACGGTTATCGACCGGTTCTCGGAAGGAAAAATCTCGTCCCTAAATGACCTAAATACCCCCGGGATCCGTGTCCCGTCCGACGAGTTTGTCAATTCTAAATTAACCCCGAAGTTGTCCCGCCAAATTCAAGACGTGCTTGCACTTTGCAGCGGGAGTCTTCCGTCATGGTGTTATCAGTTAACAAAAGCATGTCCGTTTTTGTTTCCATTCGAAACGAGACGACAGTATTTCTATTCAACCGCTTTCGGGTTATCGCGGGCCCTACACCGGCTCCAGCAACAGGGTGCAGATGGGACGATGAACGAGCGGGAGTCGAGGGTCGGGAGATTGTCGCGACAGAAAGTCCGGGTTTCCCGGAATAGAATCCTGGATTCCGCTGCGAAAGTCATGGAGATGTATTCGAGTCAAAAGGCGGTTTTGGAAGTGGAGTATTTCGGTGAGGTCGGGACCGGGTTGGGTCCCACTTTGGAGTTTTATACGCTTTTGAGTCATGATTTGCAAAGAACGGGGTTGAAGATGTGGAGGTCGAATCCGGTTGACGGAATGGAAATCGAAGTCGAAGAGAAGAAAGACGGAAAAGACGATTCCGATTCCGGTTCCGGTGATATTGTTATCGCACCTCTCGGGTTGTTCCCACGTCCGTGGTTGGATTCATGTGACTGTAAAGTAATCGAGCATTTTCGGCTTCTCGGTTGTGTAATGGCAAAAGCTCTTCAAGATGGGAGGCTTTTGGACATGCCACTTTCAACTGCTTTCTACAAGCTTGTACTTGGACAAGTAAGTCGCTTTTTTTGTTTAATTTTGTTTTAAAAGAAATAGCAGCTTTCAATCTTTTTTCTCTGTTGTGTTGTATTGGATGACTTATCTAACCTTTTTTTTTTTCTTTTCAGGAGCTTGATTTACATGATGTTTGTTCTTTTGATGCTGAACTTGGTAAGACATTGCAAGAGTTACAAGCTCTTGTTTGTAGGAAAAAACACCTCGAGTCAACTCATGGGTTTGACCGCAATGAAAAACTCGAATTAAAATTCCGAGGTGCTTTAATTGAAGATCTTTGTTTGGACTTCACACTTCCCGGTTACCCGGATTTTATTCTGAAACCAGGCAACAAAGATGTACTTACACTCCCTTCTAACCTTTTTTTTTTTTTTTTTTTTTTTTTTTTTGCTTTATTGAAGATCTTTATTTTGTTTTTATTCATATGGTTCTTTTTTTTTGGGGAATGTACAGGTCAGCATAGACAATTTGGAGGACTACATTTCCCTTGTAGTTGCTGCTACTGTCAAGACCGGTATCACTAGACAAATGGAAGCATTTAGAGCCGGTTTCAATCAGGTCATATTGGTGACAAGATATTATATATTTTATTTTTATAGATGCAATAAAAGCTCTTTCAAAACCCATTCAAGATTTTATATGTAAAGTTTTAACGATTGTATATATTTACTCAACCACCAGGTCTTTGACATTTCCGCTCTGCAAATATTCACCCCAAACGAATTGGATCATTTACTTTGTGGCCAAAGAGAATTGTGGGAGGTAAATTTACTTGGTATAATCTATTTACTGTTTTTTATTATTTTAATTTTTTATACCATTTAACTTTTTTACTAACGCAGGCCGACAAACTTGTGGACCACATAAAATTCGACCACGGATACACCTCCAAGAGCCCCGCAGTAGTCAACGTACGTAAAATTCCCACACATTTTTGTTTCACATCAACATTAAAAAAAACTTATTATTTTCTCTTTTCACAACTATTTAGCTACTTGAAATAATGGGAGAATTCACCCCGGATCAACAAAGGGCATTCTGTCAATTTGTCACGGGTGCACCTCGACTTCCTCCTGGTGGCTTGGCGGTTTTAAATCCTAAGTTGACCATTGTGAGAAAGGTATATCATATATGTTGACTTTGTGTATAATTTAATTAATGTCCTAATAATAAAAAAGTTGAAAGTATAATGCTTATAAAATCTTGTGTTTGGTTTAGCACTCTTCAACAACCAGTAACGTGACATCATCGAGTACGGGTGGCGTTTCGGAATCTGCAGATGATGACTTGCCAAGTGTGATGACATGTGCTAATTACTTAAAGCTTCCAGCCTACTCCACCAAGGTATTATTTTATTTATAAATTATAATAACCTATTACTGTAAAATCTTTGAGAAAATAATGATTATATTCTTTTTTCAACAGGAAATCATGTACAAGCAACTCCTCTATGCTATCAATGAAGGACAGGGATCGTTTGATTTGTCATGAAAACAAAGCTCCATTTCAAACTAACTGAATTTTGTAAATTGTATCTCAAAAGCTTTTGGAATTATTTCTTAAAATTTTCTCCAGGCGCCCTCCCGGACTTTCATCGTCAAGGTCAGCCCATGTAAAATGACCATTTTACCCTCACTGATTACTTGTTTATTACATTGATTTAAGTAACATTTATTATTTCTGTTTTTTTTGGGCAGTTAAATGTGGATGTGGTGATTCGATCTTGAACATGGCTTTTGCTACAGAAGGATATGGTTTTGGTTTGGTTTCTACAGAAATTGTTTTGTAAATAACTAGCAAAACATCGTATTTACTCTCTTTTAAGTCTATATCTCCTAATCGTTACTTGATATGCCCTTTCTTTTTATAGCTCAATAATGGTTCCTTACATCATATTAAGTTTACCTTTTGCTATACTTTTGTTGGAAAAAATTACGCACTATTTCAATCGGTTAAAAATTTAAAATACATAAATTTATTAAATGTCCGTCTATTAGTAGTGTTTCTCATTCAATCATTTCTAATACATGTTTATACTTTTGCATTGTTTAGAGTCAACTGGATACAAATACTTTTTGCGTTGTATGAAGAGTTAACTGAATAAAAATAAACTTAACATTTTACCGTATTTCTTGTCATAACAAACTTAAAATTCAGAACAATGTGATCAGTTTTTTATATATGCAATGTTGACCTGTGAGAGTGGTTATGTTAAAATTATAAAGGAAGATTGGTTACGTTGAAACTATTATGAGAAAATAGTCGTTATTGTTGTCGTATAGGTTGATGCATCTTGAATAAATTTGCGACTTTGTTTTACGTGAGCTTCTTGTGTATTTCTATGATAATTAGTGTGTGTTATATCGGTTACTTGTTTATAAGAAGAATACTTCACACAAGGAAATTTTTGATAAATAATGAAGATTGGTGCAATGTTGGTTGGTATTTAGAAAAAGACGTTCTATTTACTTATTTGACACATTGGCCCATAATCATAGTTATAAACTAGTAGGATGGCTCGTGCGTTGCAGCGGGTTTTATGAATCATATATTTTCAATACTATTTCTATAATAATTTCTTACATAATGTTCATTTTTGTAATTATGTCGTAATTTTATTATTAGACAGAGGTATCTTTGTAAATTTGTGTAATACAGGGACCATTTATATGATTTCACTATTAGACGAACATATGTATAATTATGTGCAAAATAACGACTTTTGGAATTTTGCAAATAGGCAGGGACCAATTTTATAATTTTTTTAATGAAGGACAGTTTTGGTAATTTTTAAAAATAGGACAAATTCTTGTTGTTACACAAGGACCATTTTTGTAATTTTATAAAACACAGGGACCATTTTTATAAAGTTGTTATTAGGCAACAACTATTATTGTAACTTTATAAACACAAGGACCATTTTTGCAAATCCTCTATTAAGCAATGACTATATATGCAAATATGGCACAACTTTCTAAATTTCATGGTAAATAGCTATATTGGATAATGGCGAAGATGTGTGTGCAGTGTGCAAATGCGACTTTGATATGCACCTTTTGGGTTGGGTTTGGGTTTAGTATTTTTGGCTTCGTCATTGATGCCTTTTAATACTAACGTGACGATATTGTGACAAGTTTGATGCTAATAGCACCGTCATGGGTAGACCTACTATAAAGATCGGGGTAGTATGAGTTATCTTTCAATTTTTTTCTGTCAATTATAAATTTAGTGTTAATTTGTTGGTAACCTGTTGAAAGTCTGTCAGTTCTGGTTTAAGCGATGGATTTGCCATGAACAAATGCCTATAAACCTTGTTAAATCTTGTTAAAATGCAAATGGAGTTAAGTACATGTTAATGTGCAACCTAAAGATTTTCATACTATTTTTTTTGGGTCCGCTCCTGAACACCGTTGATGAATATATTTAAATTATGTTAGTCTAGGAGATTCCACATTTTTGAGGTTTGTTCTCTCTTTATATGAGATTTTCTAGCAAATATATACTCAAATTTAAGGGGTTTTGCAAAAAAATAAAGATGAAAAACACTAACTGAACTAGATCTTGGTACGTCATGTTTTTGGCATATGTACGTTTTTTATACAATTAATTATTATGAAATTTTGTAAAAATCATTAAGTTTTCAATATTATATCTGAAGTATAACTGTTTTTATGTTTTTTTTTAGAAAGTTTCTAAATGTTTTCAGACATTCATGTTGAAAAGGTTTTTCAAAACCATTTTCTTTAAAAAAAATATTTTTTAAAATACAATGTAATCTCCGTCCATAGAACACACTTTGTTAACCATAACATACTTTGTTAACCCTTATGAGTGGAATTAGTTTGATTTTCAATTAAAACCAAAACAAACACAATTATTATTATTATTATTATTATTATTATTATTATTATTATTATTATTTTGATAATTTGAGCAAATTTTTTTTTTGTTTTTCTTATTTAAGAAATACAACTGAATGTCTGGATCTCAAAAATCAAAATCATACCAAACACCAGACACCAAAAGTGAAGTTTGTTCTTACCAGGGTTTAATAAAAAACCAAACACCAAAACCTGAAACCATACCAAAAACAAATAAAAAGAAATGAGAAATTCAAAACCGAGAAAGCAAATTATTTTGAAAAACAAAATAATTGATTCGTTAAAACCAAAATTTTCGATAGTAAAAAACCAAAGTTTTCGGTTTGATTTGGTTTTAATAAAAAACCAAAAATTTTGATATTTAGGCTTTGGTATTTTCAGAGTTCAAAACCATAAATTTTGTTTGCATTTTGATTATAATTAAAAAAATCTAACCATTTTTTCACCTCTAACAGTTAAGAAAATATGTCCCATGTTCATAAATTATGTCGTATTCTGAAATAAAAACTTTTATTTTGTTTTAAAAATGATGTTTTTGAGAAGTTTTTTTTTAATACAGATGATATTTTTTAATTTTAAAAAAATACAAGTGTTTTTTCTGAAAACTTTTAAAAATATAAATGGTTTTTGATAAAATAATAACAATAATAAGGCCGTGGTTTTTCAAAAGAAAAAAATTAAAAACTTAGTGCTTTTTAAAAAAAATTCCTTACTTATCTAAGGTCTCTTCGACTTTCGTTGCACTATAGTTAGTTGTGTTATTAGGCATCAATCTTTTAAAAAAACATAAATCTTTGAATGTTTTTTTATAGATGTTATATATATTGTTAAAACTAAACACATATCTTCCTTACACTCTCATGATTTTTGAGATCAATAAAGCCCATGTACTCAATTGCTATTTGTGACAATCGTAAATTTTGTCAACAAAAGTCAACTGTAGTCAAACAAAGCGTACGTTAATCCATATGTTGAAAAGTAATTTTTCCATAATTTTTCGATGTATTATTAGATATTATAATACTACGTACGCTAATTCAAAATAATTATCGAGTAAACGCCGAAAATACGGATAGTAAACTACTATAGCGTAAAAATCCGATAATCGTAAAATAATTATTTTGAGAATAATAATATTCATAAAACGATGTATTCGTAGATACGAACCTGTGGATATATAGAACGTCAAAAACGGAGTTCGTATGTGAAAGTTACAACGATTAAACCGTTGTGAACGGATAAATGTGCACAGAGTTTGGACGCAAAATACAAAACGTGATGCCTTAAACATCAAATATGGAATAACAAATCATATATTATAGAACGTAATACTATATAGTATTTAATTTCAAAGCCAAATATAATTTTCGGTAAAATGTCGAAAATCGCGTAATCGAAAGAATACCGTGCTTAAACGCGTATTTCATCGTTTAACGAGCTACGACTCAATCTAAATAAATGTTTAACAATTTTTTTATACATAATATTTATTTAGAATTTCGTTTTGTCAAAAACTCATAAAATTTCACTAAAACGTCTTACGATTTTATAAAAATCACATATTTATATAAGTATATTGCATTTTTGTTAAAATATACCCACCCTACCCCCACCCCCTTACCCCCATCAGCTGATCACCATCTCTTTCCCATGCAAGTTCAAGTCTCAAGGTCCTAAAGCTAGATTACAAAGCATATGAACTCAAAGTCAACCTCTAAAAATAACTAATTTAAATTAAAAAACTTAACTAAAATATAATAATCTAACCTTTTCATCTCATTTGAATCATTTCACCAAACTCACTCTCCCTCTCTTCTCTCACTCTCAGCTCAACTCTCTCCACCCACCACCACCTCTCAAACCCGCCACCACCACAAACCACCACCTTCCACCACTATCTTCCACCATTTCAAGTGTAAATCACATCATTATTGGTAAGTTACTTCCTTTAGTGAATCTAAACATTATTACACAAATTTTATTCCTTTTACACACACTAACATCTACGTAAAACTATTGGGTAATAGTTTTGTATAACGGTTCTTCGAGCTACGAAGCTTAGATCTTGATTCCTACCATAAATCCCGCAAGAACAACCTTGTTCCTAACTAAAGCACGCGTCAAGAGTGAGTTCATACCCCTCATTTTCATCTTTTTTCAAACTTTTATGGGGAGAATACAAGTTTATATGCTATAATACAAGTTTATATGCTATAAATAACGATTTACACAAATTTATAAACGAGTTTTCGTGTAAAAACGTTTTTGACATGAAATATGTTTAGATCTATGTATTGTGAATATTATGATGTATTATGTTTGTGTAAAAGTTACAAAACTATAAACATATCGTGTAAAAATGCTAGATCTTTAATATAAACGTCACAAAAACGAAAACTAGTAAAAACTACGTTTTGTGACCGAAAACACGACTTTTTCTAGCAAAAATGGTTATAACCAAGTTATTTCACCATTTTTGTGGGAAATATCTTAGAAGATGTTGTTTATAATCATCTAAATAAGTTATTTCGTATATGTTCGTAAAAATATGTTTATTACGACGGAATACTAAAAATAGACTATTATAAGAATAATTTATGGACACAAGGTTATTATGACGTTTTGAACAAGACAAATAATTATATAAAAATATATAATTATTATACATTACTATTTTATCATGGGAAAAATGATAAAGGTGAAAACAAAGGCTTTCTTAACAAATATACGTAAACGAGTTGATATACATATATTTTTGTGAGACTGGTCTTCACAGTGCTTATTTAAGTACACACTATAAGTCCTGAAATTTATAACCAGAGTCTCGGTAAGAGAGCGTGATATTTGTGTATAGATCTATACGAGATTGACAACCCCGCACCTGAGCTGTTAGCTACAGCTAGACCGGCAGGTTTGATGTGACAAATGTCTAACAGTTCGACGCCTGAAGAACGTCGAAGCAGGCCTACATGGTCACAGTATGGTTATAGGGCATCTCGCATGGAAAAATCAACTTTATAAATTGTTTACGTGGAAATCATACATTTTTAATGACTTTATACTACATATTACGCTATACATTTTAGTATTTGGGTTTTAAGACTTGGACACTTCTTATAAGAAAATATTGGATTTTCTTGGGTTACAACACTATTATCGTTTATAAACAAAAGGATTTCTCTTACAAATATTGAATCATACATTTTTAATGATCTTATACTACATATTACGCTATACATTTTAGTCTTTGGGTTTTAAGACTTGGACACTTTTTATAAGAAAATATTGGATTTCCTTGGGTCACAACCCTATTTTTTTTTACAAAGAAATGGATTTATCATACAAAATACTTATGAACTCACCAACTTAATTGTTGATACTTTTTTCAACTACTTGTATTCTCAGGAAACTAAAAAGGTAAACCACAAGCGTTGGTGAAGAGATGTTATGACGTCATTTTTTTGTGTATTTTTGAACCATGTATTAATTGTGATTGAAACGTACTACATTGAACTATGTAACTCTTACAATTATATTATGATGGTTCTGTTGCTTGGAATCACTATTATTCGACATTGTTATGATATTGTTCATAAAGTCATCCACTCTCGAACGTTTCCGCCAATTCGATTTGAGGGTGTGACACTATTTTTATTGTTTTATGCAATTGGAAAACCGAAAAATATGAAAACCAGAAATGGAATAGTGGCCTTTTGAGACTAAGTACTAGGGTTGATAATTCTCGACACAAGCCATACATACAAATAAATGGGTTTAAGTTGATCTTAACCGGGTTCAAGTCCTTTGGTTGACCCGCATAACCCATATAATAAACGGGTTGTGCTCGGATTATTCGGTGGATTCACGGGTCGACTTGCCAACCCGTTTATTATAATCACGTATGACTTGTGAACTCAAAAATGACTTGTGAACCCGCTACATTTTTATGACCCATGAACTCGAAGATGGCCTGTCGTTATTCAACCCACTGACTCCTTTATGACCTATGAACTCGAACATGACCCGTAAGTCGAGTATGGCTTGTGAAGTTGTATAACTAAATGGGTTAGACGAGTCGTATTCGTGTTTGGAAGACGCAGGTTAGTTTTGAACCATATGATACGTTTAATGATCTAGTGACAATATCTTGTACCACATTTTATATTTATGTTGTTTGTATGTATTGTGTTAGACTGGCCCTACCCACTGTTGTTACGGCCTATTTGGGTGTATGTTGTGTATATATATTGATGTTGTATTATCCTTGAAAGTCAATGAGAATATATTATACTACATGAAATCAACCAGATAAATCTTTCTCCTATTTTCTCTCCTAAACTATCGCACCTAATTCTTCCTACCGCCGACTGCTATTCTATCTTCTATGGCTGACGCTACTGCTTCACATCAGTTCAACAAAGTGTTTGGCATTACCAACATCAAGTCTCGCATACCGCTCCTCCTCCATCTCGACCGCTTAAACTTCGATGCATGGCGTGAGTTGTTCACCACTCATTGCATCGGGTTTGATGTTCTTGACCACATCGAAGATACCTATCAAACCTCGATTCTTAAACCCACCGATCCGGAATGGCGAAAGATCGATTCAATCGTCAAACTTTGGATCTACGATATCATCCGTAACCGCTTCTTCAAATGGTACTAAAGAAGGATTCGTCGACTAGGGATGTTTGGATTGGTCTCGAGAACTTGTTTTGGGTTAACAAGGATGCTAAAGTAATGCAACTAGACAATGAGTTGCGTAACATCACCATGTGCGATCTCACTGTGACTGACTACTTCACCAAGATCAAAACCATGGCGGACCTACTCGACAACACTGGCGCGCCCATCCTTGAAAAAATGGTATTTTATGCAATAAACTGTCTCTAGCCAAAGTTTGATTACATCGCTCATATTATTCGTCACAGGTATCCTCTTTCGACCTTCATCGAGACTTGTTCCATAATTCTTTAAAGGAACAAAGTCTTTTGCATCAACTGATAGGTTTTCTACTACCCTAGAACAGGCAAACATGGCAGCGGAAACATACAAAAATTCTAAGGCAAGTAACATTTACTAAAACCTACAGAGAAATTACTTATTGCATATTTACAACTACAAGAAGGGTTAAGTGTACCAACCTTTAGCAAAACCATTTTGCTTGAAGAACCCTTTGAAAAAGTCGAAATCCCCAAATGCTAAGGAATGTAGTATCCAAAAGAGAATACCTCTAATGGATCACACCCAATCATTGAATTTGACGAGTTTGGTTTTACTGAAAGTATTACATGACTCACCAACCTCTGACCCATTATGATAGTTATGGTCCTCTCTGTGATGTTGTCCAATCTCCTAAAGTTTTCATGTCCTCGAGTCCGTCTTTGTGGTATCAACGACTCAGTTACCCAGCAATCAAGTTTTGTAGTCACTTATTTCTAGTAACTTTATATCTTGTAATCCGTCTAATAAAAACGTGTTATGCCAAGCCTGTCAACTCGACAAACATACTCGCCTACCATCTTTTATTTCGAACTCAAATGTCACCCGTGATTTTGATATTATACATTTGGACATTTCGACATCTCCGATTACTAGTTTTAGTGGCCTACGTTACTATGTTATTGTTTTGGATCAGAACAACCATTATTTGTGGGTATATCCTATCAAACATAAATCTGACATCATAAAAAAATTTGTTCATTTCTCTAATATGGTCAAAAAGCAATTTGGGTGTACCATAAAATCTCTCCAATGTGATAACGGTGGTGAGTATAACAACAAATTATTCCATGATCTATTCTCTCAAAATGGCATAACTTTCTGTTTTTTGTTCCCTCACACATCCCAACAAAATGGTCGACCCGAAAGAATGTTACGTACCATCAACAACACCATTTGCTCCCTCCCATTTCACTCACATACCCTACCCAGGTTTTGGGTTGAGGCTCTCAACATGGCCACCCACCTCTTAAACATTCTCCCTTCCACCACCATAAAGAACGAAACTCTATACTTCTGCCTATGTAGAAAAAATCCAACCTAATCTCACTTACGTATCTTCGGGTGCCTCTGTTTTCCTCACTTATCCACCTCTCACAAATTACAACCCCGCTCTACACCATGTCTTCCTAGGATATTCCTCTCAGCGTTGGTGTTATCGGTGTCTTGACCTATCCTCTTGTAAGATCATATTCGAGCGTCACGTTACATTTGATGAATCTACCTTTCCTTATGGCTCTGTTACCTCTTTCGAGCCGCTTTCCTACGCGTTTATGGATGATATTCCCGATCCATCACCACTCATGCGCCATTACCCATCACTCACCCACACCATCTGAGACCCCCCTTTTGATTATATCCAACTCACCCTCCCCCCCCCCCCCCCACACCACCCCAATCCCATCTCATCTCATTCTATGACCACTCGAGCTAAGAGTGGCATATCCAAACCATTCAACGACTTAACCTTCATGTTTCTACAATCTCTCCCATTCCCCAGTCATAGATATAGGCATTATAGGACCCAAACTTGCAAAAAGCCATGATTGATGAATTCTAGACCCTTATGTTTAATGGTACTTAGACGCTTGTACCCCCATCCCAGGGGTCAATGTTGTACAATCTATGTGGCTTTTCAAGCAGAAATATAATGTTGATGGTACTCTTGCTCGCTACAAGGCACGTATGGTAGCTAATGGTCGTAGTCAACAGCTTGGTATTGACCGTGGCGAGACTTTTATCCAGATCGTCAAAACGACTACCATTCAAACGTTTTTATCTCTAGCGGTTTCTTGGCATTGGCTGATTTATCAGCTTGACGTGAATAACACATTTCTTGTCTCTTCACGGCCACCTCAAGGAGACCATTTACATGCACCTGCCCTCAAGTTTTCGGGACTTGCGTTTTCCTGATCATGTCTACCATCTTCACAAATCTCTGTACGACCTTAAACAGGATCCACGGGAATGGTACCACCGCTTTGCTACCTATGCTATTCATATGGGTTTTCATCATAGTCGAACTGATTCATCCCTCTTCATCTACCACATCGATTGGTCTACTGCCTATTTGCTCCTGTATGTAAATGCCATCATCCTCACAGCTTCCACCCTGGCTCTTTTATAGACATGTTATCTCTCAGCTTAGTCATGAGTTTGCTATGACTGATCTCGGTGCACGTAATTACTTTCTTGGTATTTCTGTCATTCGGGGGGTGGGGGGAGACATGTTATTCTTATGTCAGCGTAAGTACGCTACTAATATTCTCGAGCATGCTAACATGTTAAACTACAACACGTGTCGCACACCTGCATAACCTATCCACAAGTTAGACTCAGAAGGGTCCCCGGTGGCCGATCCCACTCTATATTGCGGCCATGTAGGCGCGCTGCAATACCTCACCATTACTCGCCCAGACATCTCGTTTGTTGTTCAACAAATTTGTCTCTATTTGCATGATCCGCGTGAACCACTTTTTTAGGCTCTTAAACGTATTCTTCGATACTTACTCGGCACGCTTGACCAGGTCTTCAAATTCACGTGTCTTCCTCTTCCGACCTCACTGTCTACTTAGTTGCAGACTGGGGGTTACCCATCCACTAAATGATCCACTTTCGGATACTGTGTTTATTAGTGACAATCTTGTTTATTGGTCTTCCAAATGCCAATGTGTCATTTCTCGATCCAGTGCCGAAGCCGAATACCAATGAGTTGCCAATACCATCACCGAGACATGTTGGATAAAAAATCTTCTTGTGAACCTCATTGTCCTCCAACCAAGGCCACCATTGTCTACCGCGACAACATCCGTGTCGTCTGTCTCTCCACCAACCCCGTCCAACATCAACGCGCGAAACACATCAAGATTGATATACATTTCGTTCATGATCAAGTAGCTACCGGTTCCATCCATGTGTTACACATGCCATCTTCTTCTCAATATGTCGACATTTTCACCATAGGGCTCCCCTCCACTCTATTCAAAGACTTCCGATTCACTTTAAACATTCAGAAGTTTCCTCCCGATAAAACTGTAATGGATGTTAGACGATTTATTGTACCACATTTTATATTTATGAGTTTGTATGTATTGTGTCAGATGGCCCATCAAGCCCACTGTTACTGCGACCTATGTGGGTCTATGTTGTGCATATATACATTGATGTTGTATAATTGCTGAATGTCAATGAGAATATATTATTCTACATATAATTCGTGTCCGGGTCATGTTTTCTGCTAACCCGCCAACTCGAACACTACTCAATTACCCTCCTTAGTAGACATTGTATTTTTTCTGTGTGATATTGATTTTAGTCAAAAATTAAATTGAACCGAACCACATTCATCTCCAACTTGAAGAGATAAGATCGAAAGGATGGTTTGGTTATATGCTTCAATTTGCCATTTTCCAATTTTTTGAAAATGACAACTTACAAAACCATTAAATTGGGGATTCATCCATGCACATGGGAGGTGGTACTAATACCATCATGTGAACTACGATATTATGTTTTCTTTCCTTTTATCATTTTTGTTTGTCATATTAAAATCAAAATGTTAAAATATTGTTGTACGAACAGACAAAAAATCATAACATTATATGATTATTCATCAAAAGGTTAGAAAAGGAACATACATTCATGTGTATGCAAACATATATTTATGTATATACACGTAAACCAATATATCATTGCTAAGTTATTTTATTGTGTTATGTAATTAGCAATGACATGAAAATTTACCTTAAAGAATTTCTATTTTGAGTTATGTTGGGTGATAGGATGCCAAAATTTGTTCTTTAAAATTAAGATTCCTTTTCACTCGTGTTTTACACGCATATACCATTTATTATCTATCTTATGGTCTTATATTTATTTTTAAATTCTATAATTATATTTTTTATGTCATCTAAAATCCACCAATAAGATAAAATATTAAATGATAAAAACGATTTCAGCCTTAGATTTTATACATCATCATATGTGCAAGTTACGATTAATGAGATTATATCAAATTCTTTCATTCAGTTTTCATTCACTTCATCTTTATTTATGCTAAAATCAGCCAATTCACAATCACTTTTATATGACTAATTCATCCACATTCCAATAATTAGAATTGAAATTTAATATTAAAGAAATAAAAGTACATATAGGTGTGATTTTGTCTTTAGAAACAAAGTGGAATCATAAAATTGGCATCCAGTGTTTTATTTGGGAGAATGTCTTATTAGTTTCTGGTGACAATGATTCAAAAAAACCATTGATGTGATCTAAAGTTATACGACGTTGATTATTCGTTGAGTGTCGCCTTATATTTCAATTAATTCGTTATCATACATGAAGGTTTGTTTAACGGTCAATTGCAATATCTGATTATTCATTGGATATTATGTTTTATGTTCCACTTCCATTAGATTGTAACAAATTTTAAAAAAGTCATGTCTTTTATTTTTATTTTTATTTTTAAATACGGCTTAATTTTATCAACTACTAAGAAATTAAAAAGACGAGCAAACAGTTAACAGATTTTATCAACTAGAATTTCATTACAAAGAAGAAATAATATATTTTAGGTTTTATGACAAAAGAACTAATGTCCTCTTCTCAAGTTTTTAAATAAATGGAAAGAAAACGTAGAGAAATAAATAGAAGGAAAATACAAATAAGTACTTGTGTTATTGAGTTGGAGGGAAATGAATGAGAAATTTATACTGCACTTCCCTTCCATCCCATCCCATCCCTTTTCATTCTTAAAAATCTTGAGAGAATGTATCAGAACTGGTTTCTTTCCAAATACTTTCATTCCATTTGTTAAGTGAACTCAAGAACACAGTGTAAGTTGATTTTCAGTTTCGAGTTTCTGTCAACTAACCAAAGAAAAGAATGAGAAATAATTCTATAAAAGCTAAAGTCCTTCCGCTGCTTTTGAGTTTCCAAAAAGCACCAAATTCTGGAAATTCTAGAACAACATTGGCCACCACTGAGTCAAAAAAGGCAACATCCAAACAAGTTCGTTTCATAACATTGACCACCACCGAGTCCACTCAAGACATCCATTCTTTTGGTTTGGTTAACTGAATGTGAAAATCTTTGAGTTTTTTTATTCGATTATGATTCACTCTTTTGGCCACAGACGAGTAAGTAAAAAACACAACTTTATTTGTTATGTATTAGTAAGTTGTTTATGTTTAGAATTAAAAGCTAGGTGATGGAACTTGAAGATATGCATGCTTAATGTTGTTTGAGATTATCCTTCTTCATGTTTAGGTGATTGAAAATATGTAATTTTAACCATATTCATGTTAGTTTTGGTGTGGTGAAAGGTGAATTTGAATATTGTTAACCGATTATTAAGTCTCAAATTAACAGAGTAATTGGGAATTTGAGCTTAGATATGTGTTCTTTATGTATTAGAAGCTCGAAGTTATAAAAATCACATATTGCGGTAAAACCTAATTTATGACCTTGCAAAGCTTAATCGATTCATGGCTTATATTTGAGTTTAACTTAGTTAATGGTCTTAGTTATTCGATACTAAATGCTAATTAGTTGGATTAGATATGAATGGGATGAGTTTTCTAAACATGGAACACACATTGCTTATTTGAGCAAACTTGGAAACAAGAAAAACAAGTAGTTAAATAGTTATACAATTATTTTTAGGATATTTTAACATTATTGTTATGGATATTTGGATGAAAAACGGCTGTTTTTGATGAATTCATTTTTTTTTGAAAATGTAAAATATGTCCAAAAGGTATGAATCATATGGAAATTGATATGTTATATACTAAAATATGTTAATGTGCCTAGTTGTTGTCATTGGATGGACTTATATGTAATATGACAACTTATAATGGTTTGTGAATTATTATATATTTGGTGATAGAAAATAAGTATTGACATGGTGTGTGTGTATACACACACACACGCACACACACTTATTTGTATAGTTCATTTCTAGTGTACTGTTGGTGACAACAAAGCTGCAGATTGTTTGGCTGCTTATGGTCATACTCATTCAGACTCCATTTTTTTAATAGCTTATGGTCTCTTCCTTTTGATTCTAAAAAGCCTATTCATAGCCAAGACATGTTCTTTTTTTAGAGCTCCCTAGCTTGTTTTGATGTTCAGGGGTAAGGCCTTTATATCCCCCCATTGTCTTTGATTTTTTTGCAATAAATAGCAAAAGCGAGACGATAGTTCTCTGTCGGGTGAGAGAAGAGATAGAGCACGGTATTCAAATGAAGAGATTTTTATATGATGTTATGATGGTGGGACAAAATTGTGGTATGTTGTGAACCTCTAATACTATTAAGTTAAGAAATAATATAGTAGTGGTATGAGTCGAACCTTAGAGAGTCGAGAATGAGTAATCTCTTGCCAAGTTTTCACACTTCTAGAGATGTGACAAAAATTATAAAGTTCCAGGGGATGTTTGTCAAGTCTCTGAAATACAATAAATAATAAGAATCCAATTACAATAATTAAACAGATATTCAACTTCTAGTCTAATCGATCTTGATGTGTATTCGCACTTGGATGAAAATAAAAGTTATGTAATAGTTATTGTCAATGGAAAATGACGATAATTAACTTGAATGAAATCCTAATTAATAAGCTCAATACTTCCATGGTCTAAGTTGTGAAAGAAGTATTGTTTTCAAGTATAGAAGTAAATATTTCAAAGGCATACTCATGGGACACAATCATCTCGTGTACTACTTATTACGATGTGTTTCTTGTACACACAAGAAGTATGAATGCCACGTTCAAGTAGTACACTTGAAGATATGTTGATATTAGATTTTCATAGAAAACAACTTAGACATTTATCTGTTGTAAATATGTATGTAACTTGAGTTGTTTTTCTCTATCATTTTTGATGTTAAATTCAGCACCCATGAACATAAACTATATTTTGATGTCAAATTGTAGCACCCATGGAAATAAACTATCTTTTGTAAAATCGGTAGACAAATCATGTTTAAAGTTATATACTAAAATGCATCGGCTAATCCTGGAAAATTTTGAATTGGTTGTTACATAAACCACAAAACCGCTTAATATTGGTTGTTACATAAACCACAAAAATGTTCAATATATAATGATTTTTTAATTTCCAAAAAAGATTCAAGATACAATATTTCGTTATTATGTATTATACACTATACCATTTTTTATGTGGTGTTTCCTTGTTTACTAGGTCAAATCAAAGAAACATTATTTTTTTAATGTGAAAATTAAAAAATGGTTTCTATATAATATTAAAATTATAGAAAATGTCTATATAATATTAAAATTACAGAAAATGTCTATGTGTAATAGTAGGAATTAAAAGTTAAAAAAAGGTCTTACTTAATAATAAAATTATAGAACTGACCCTATGTAATAGTGTAAATAATAGTTACAGAAATGGTCCCTATATAATAGAAAAATTATAGAAATGGTCCCTATGTCTGCAAAATGAAAATATTACAGAAATGGTCCCTTTGTTTTTAATTTGCAGTCTTATAGAATTGGTCCTATGTAGTAATAGTAAAGCTATAAAATTAGTCACTATGTAATAGCAAAAGGGTGGATCTATACATACCCCTCCTAGTGTCTGTTTGTACCCCTATTTGAGGTTGTCTTTTTGTTGGTTGTTTTTGTCTTTTGCCTATTTTGTCTATTTATTGTCTTTTTCTTTTTCTTTTTTACTTTTAATTTTACTAATACTATTTGATTTGTTTTATTATTATTATTATTATTATTATTATTATTATTATTAGAAAAAAATAACAATAAATTTAGCTTTTATAATTTTTATGTTTTAGTAACAATAAACAATAGTTTTTTCTTTTAAGTAATTACGACACAACGAACGACGCTTATAATTTTATAAAATTATGTCAAATTATATCAAAACGGTTTATGTCAAATTCGAACGAATGTATAAAAAATAACAAAATAACTAATGCTGCCAAAGCAAAGTTTGTCTTTATTAATCATGGATAATAAATGGTCCAATATTACACACCGGTTAGAGGTTGCACTCCGACGCCGACAATATTCGGTGATTAAGTTTTTTTCCAAGAACGATATTTTAGTTTAGGGTTTTGTAGAACAACTTTTAAAAAACTATATGAACAACTTTTTAATCTTTTTATAATGCGTGATATAAATAACGTAATAATATTCCAAAACAAAACATCTAATTAGTTTCTTTATAATAATAATAATAATAATAATAATAATAATAATAATAATAATAATAATAATAATGTGTGTCATACTCATTCAATTATTTTATAATTTTTATTTATTATTTGAAAGTAGTTAACAGTAAATTACGTATTATATAAAAAACTAAATGATAAAATTATATTTAATCACTATATTTAATTTGACATTATTATTATTTATAATGCTTCAACAATTTGTTATTGTAGAGTGACGATCTATAAAAAAAATTAGTAGATCGTTATAAGAATTCTTTTAGTAATAACACAATATGCGATTAATCATATATTTCATGTTTATTATAATTTATATAGTCTTTATTATGCAATGCATCTAAAATAAACCTTATATATATTTATTATGAAAAACATTGAGAAATGATGTGGTTAGTTGGCGAATATGGCCTTCATTTTAACTGGACAAAATGTCGACATACTGAATAACATATTATTTATTTGTTTCTAAAATGTTTAAGATGTAATTTTTTAAATAATAATAATAATGATAATAATAATAATAATAATAATAAGGAAAAGAAAATAAAAGACGAAAAAAGAGAAACAAAATCAACTTGTCAAATCAGGAGGAGTTTATAGATTAAAAAACTAATTTAGTTAAAACCCATTTTGATTTGATGAGTGTCAAGGGGGGGGGGGGGGGGGGTACAAAAATGGTCACTGTACAACAGTGAAATTATAGAAACAGAACTACTTAGGTTATGGTGACTTGGCAACACAAGTAGAAGATGTGGTGAGTAACCTATTGACTCATGTTCAAATCCTGACACTACTTAGCCTCTGTAGCCATGAAGGTTCGCCTGTAGTGACTCTAGGGTATGAAGCAAAGCCTCATGCTCACAATAGGGTATTACTCAGTACACGAAAGTTGGCCCGGATACCCTCGTTAGGGAAATTTCCTTTCCAAAAAAAATTATAGAAATGGTTATTGAGTAATAGTTTAGAACAAATTACATAAATGGTCCCTTTATCATTAAATTTTCCAAGAAATAACGTCCTGTATTAGTTTGTTTCATCGAAAACAAGCTTTTACACATATAGAAAAAAAAATCTCACTGCAACAAGGAGACTTAAAATCCTCATTATGTCATACTACATATAAAACAAAGCTTATTTAAGTATTTTAATTGGTGTCTTCAATTTATATTCCTCCTTAAATAAACAGTTCATTTTAATTTATTTGATATTTTTTAAATGATAGTTATTTTATTTTATTTGATATTACCAATAATAGAAAAGTAATATAATTATTTATTTATATTTAGACTGTTTATTTAGCAAAAAAATCTTTACTAATACAACATTTACTTCATACATAACACCAAACTTTACTTATTCATCACTTAATATAAAAAAACAAATCTTAATATCTTATGTTTTTTTTTTTTTGAACAGCTAATATCTTATGTGGTAGGACATATAGAGTTGTTTGCTTATAACTTCTTTATATATTCAAAACTTATTTAGTAAGTTATTAAAGGTTTACTTCCATATCAAACATTCATAAATTTTCTACGATACATATTATTATTATAGGACAACTTTCTACTTGCAATTGAACAATTTTTTTTAATAAATGTAAGCTACTAACATTTTTTTTTGCAAAATTATATTGATTACGAATCTCTATTTTCTGAACAATTAGATATGTTATAATAAATTCATCTATTTATCTGTTCCCACGATGAGAATGTAACGGTTCAGATATATAATTTTATAAATAAGGTTTAATATTTAAATATTACATCAAAAATATTGATACTCTTCCACGATTTAGCCTCACGTAATGAGTTATGAGACAAGTTCAACATGAACCGTCTATAATAAATATTTAATTTCAGAATATCTTATAAGAATCATCAATTTTAAAGTAAAATATATATTGAAATTGTATGTTTATCTATCTAAATTCTTTGTTTTATGTTCTCTAGTATATCTTTTTTTGACCATAGATATGATTCATTTGGCCAAGGTAGTTCATCCTCGTATACACTCAAATAAGGCAAAACACTATTTTAGTGGATATTGATTTACAAGTAAACCACAAATTCGAGCATGTTGTTTTCATTTCGAAAACATGATATCACATTCTTCAAAAATTGAAAAAACCCTACAACAACAAAAGTTCAAACTCGAAGCTCTCATAAAAAATGACATCCACATGTTAAGAACTGTCATAAAGAAGTGATAATGAAAGGCTACAAAAACCCATTTTTACTGCCATGGGGATGGGTTCTTTTTAAGTTCTTTTTAGCTTTGAATACGATGCCTCATTTCCTTGTACGAAATTGAAAGATATAATTTTCATATAAATTATATTCAGAAAATGAATTAATTAATAAAAAGAATACTTAAGAAAGAAACACAAACATCACAATCTTTACACCTATGTTCATGAAATTGTCACCCATTCGTAGGACCCACATAAATTTGAAGAATAAGAATCAAAATCATATATTTATTATAATAAAATGAACAAAATAAAATAATTTTATGTAATTATCTTTATATAAGTTTTGTTACAAGTAAGTTTTTTTCATTCTTTTAGAAAATCTAAGTATTTTTATTCTAATAAAAAATAAAACCTAAATATCAAATTCTGAAACACTGTAAATTGATTATTAGTTTATATCAAAACTTCTCTCATTTATTTCTAAATAATCGTCATAGGATAGTTGTCATGTTGATTACCTACATCGTTAATTGTTAATTAAATATGTCTATTAGATTAACTAATTTGAACATAAAAAATATTAAATTATTAAATTATTAAAGATTGAAGAGGTTCAAGAACATTGAAAATATAGAGCTGGCTGTCTAAAGCTACTGCAACTCTCTCTCTCTCTCTCTCTCTCTCTTTCACAAAGGTGCTTCCCATTTCTCTCTGCACACAAAACACACACATACACACACTATTTGTATGAAATGTTCCAAAATCAATGAATGTGCTGCTGATTTTGGTCTTTATTGTGTGAATATATTTTAGGGTTTTGATTTTTGGGGAGAAATTTTGCAGCTTTTTTGGCCTGAAGTAGAGGAAAGAGAAATTAATCAAGAGAGCAGAATAAGGGTATCGTTGAATTTGGTCGTCGGAAGTCAAAAGTCAAACTCAAACTCCGGTTACCGGAAAAAAAAGTCAAGAATGAGCGCATCTCGGTTTATAAAGTGCGTGACGGTCGGCGACGGAGCTGTTGGGAAGACCTGTATGCTCATTTCTTACACCAGCAATACTTTCCCCACTGTAAAGTCAATCAAACTTCATCTCGAATTAATTTCTTCAATATATTCAATTCTTTTCATCTCGAAGAAGCTAATTTTGCCCTAAATTGACGGCATCAGTTATACTCTGCCCTAATTTTGATCTCATTTGAATGTAACAAATCAAAACGATGAGATTTTTCCATTCAATTATTTTCAATTTCCATGAACATTTCATTCGTGGGAATGTTTTTTCGCTTTCAAAACCGTTCTTTTTTCCCGTAAAATTCTCCTATTTTCATCTGGGAGCTATTTCATTGATACAAGACGTGATTATAGTCCTTTTATCGTCTGAAAGAAAGTTTCCTTTTTGATTCTTGAACTCTTTATGCTATAATTCCGTATGATATCTTTTCGAATATGGATTCGTACTTATTTTCACGAAAATTGAATGGTTGTGGTATGTTAGATGCACCTACATTTTGGGTCTGTAAATGCACAACTTGTTTGAAATAAATAGGGATAATGGATATGGGGAAATAGACAACTATTTCTCTTTGTCTGTATGGGCGGCTGTCTGCCCTCTCTAGTAAGTTATCTAATGTACAGTCTCTTTTTCACTTAATAGACCAATTAGGACAATACTTAATCCATTAAGCTATATACGAGTGTTTCCTTTAAAAAAAACAACTTAATAGACAAAGTCAAGAAACTAGCTTTTCCGGTTAAGACCTTATGTCATAACTCTTTTACAAAAAAAGGGCAACGTACCTTCACTTGAGGTCTTAATAATTAATTTTAAGTGTTTGATGAAAACTAAGTTTAATATTTAGTTTTTTTGATTATTTAAGGTTAAAACATAAAACAATTTGGAGAAGTGGGTAAGGAGTTGTTCGAAGACAATTGATAATTGAATTAAACAAAAAATTACCTAACTATCACTAACCTTAACGAGTTAATTATTTGATTAATGATTTTTAAAGTCATAACGATCACTTTGTATACATAATATTGATTTATTAATACTTATGAAAAGAATCTTTTGGTGATTAGTTTTGTGGTTGGGTAGTAGTGGGTGGTGGATGATGTGTATAGATAAAGTATATAGTTGGTGGGCCCCCAAATCCATCATCCAAAATGAAATTTCTTTGTGGTGAAGAAAAGAAGAGCAAAATGTGGAATTTTATTAAAACTTATGCATGTATATATTTTTCTTTCTTTCTATTTATTTACCTCTTTTTCTTTCTTTCACCATCATATGGATTCTTTCTTGATTTTGTCTTGCATCATATAAGATCAAGAAATTTAAATTTTATTTTCTTTTCACAATGAAAATGATATAAGTGACATAAAGGGATAAAGTAATAAAGCAATCTTTTGTATTTAAAAATGTGGCCAAATGGAAAAAAATAGCAACATACTTTCATTTATTTGTGTATTATAACATCCGACTTCAATTTCTTTCTATGACAACATTGTACTTTCAATTTTTTTCCTTATTAAGACGTTGCACTTTTGAAAAATTTATTTAAATATAGCATTGTATTTACAATCTTGTTTCTTATTAGGGAATTATACTTTTGAAAAATCCACCTAATTATAGTAGTGAAAAATGCTTTGTATTTGGATGATATTGCTATATTAGGGTAGATTTTTCAAAATAGAATGCTATAATAAACAAATCATTGGTAGTACATTGCTATTTCTTGCCTTTAACATCATGATAAAAATTGTAGAACATGCGTTTTTTCTAAAAAGTTACATGATTTGACTGGATGTTGACTAACTATTTCTTTTTATTGATTAATGTGGATTCTAATTAAACAACAACTTTCATTAATTGACATCTTTATTTATTTATAATGACAGGATTACGTGCCAACTGTTTTCGATAATTTTAGTGCAAATGTCGTGGTTGATGGAAGTACTGTAAATCTTGGATTGTGGGATACTGCAGGTTAATTTCTTGATTGACTATTTGACTATAAGTTGTATATCAGTATATGCCTTCTTTGATTTAAGTTTTTTAATAATTTTCTTGCTAAAAACTGTTGTCACATTTTTAAACAGGTCAAGAAGATTACAATAGATTGAGACCGTTGAGTTATCGTGGTGCTGATGTATTCATACTTGCATTTTCTCTCATTAGCAAGGCCAGTTATGAGAATGTCTCCAAAAAGGTGATTCTTTCTTTATTTATATTGGAGTAAATTACAGAAAAGGTCCCTGTGATTTCTGATTTTTACCGTGTTTAGTAAAAAATCGAAACTTTATTCAGTTTTGGTCCTTATTTCAAGGTCCCAGGGACCGACATAGACCTGCAACCTTGAAATAACGACCAAAATTGAAAAAGTTACAATTTTTGGAAGACATGGTAAAAATAGAAAGCATAGGGACCATTTTTGTAAATTTTTTTCATGATACTGCTTTTTAAGTAATGGTAACACTTAATGTGCTTGTTTTATGTTTGTTGAAATGTTCAGTGGATTCCTGAATTGAGGCACTATGCGCCAGGTGTTCCAATCATCCTTGTTGGAACAAAACTTGGTTAGATTCTTTGAACCTTCATTAGACTATCTATCAAATGACCAAAATACCCCTTCGACAATGTAGGTTAATTTTATTGGCCAAAATCAATACCAGCATTCTTGTTGTGATGAAGAATCGTTGCTGAAAAATGGGCGCTTTTCATTCACTTTTTGGCATTTAAAAAATGATTGTCGTGAGATTTAGACATGACAAGACATCAAATGACCAAAATACCCTCCCAACAAAGTCGGTGGATTTTTTCAACCAAAATCAATACCATCGTTTCATCATTTTGATGAAGAATTATATTTTTTCTGCAAGAGAGACTACAAGCCAATGTAGACAAGACAAGACATCAAATGACTAAAATACCCTCCAACAATGACTAAAACCATTTAATTTTTATTTTATTTTTTTAGATCTTCGAGATGATAAACAGTTTTTGTCCGATCATCCTGGTGCGGTTCCAATCACAACAGCTCAGGTACAAATTAATCCCATTTAATCGTTTTTGGCTTCATACATTTAAAAATGTATGATAACACACAGGGAAATAAGGGCAAATTTGTAAAAAGTTAGAACTCGTTTCTATGACTCTCTGTATTAAGTCATGCTTTTTACATTAAGTCAAAAAGAAACACTGTTATCTTTTTAATGATTATTATAATAATAGTTCGATGGCAAAATGCCTAAATTAATTAAAAAATAATACGGGCATAAACCCGAATATGCATTTTTTTTTAAAGTTTCAACTTCTCTTAAATGACCAAACAACCCTTGAAATACCGGACATGATGAATAATGTTTAAGAAAGAGGGCCTCTTTACTCATGGATATTTTTTACAATATTATCCTTCCTATGGAATAACCTCGAATACTTTTTAATATTTATTTATAATGATATTATTATTATTATTATTATTTATATTCGCATAGGGAGAGGAGCTGAAGAAGCTAATTGGCGCTCCTGCTTACATCGAGTGTAGTTCAAAAACACAGCAGGTAATGTCATATTTATGCTCATTTCATATGTGACTATTATTCAAATCTCTAAATATCCTTTAATAAGATTAGGGGCAAGTAGGTAATTTGAACTTGAAACTTTGACTGGATTATGGGAAGAGAAAAATTGACTTTCAAGGGATGTCCCAAAATGGAAATTATTGCAATCTCTTTGATGTCTCAAAAAATGATGTTCGAAAAATATTCTAGAAAATCATGACACACTTGGAAAATAGAAGGAAAAATTAATGAAGCAAATTTGTAAATAGTCAGGACTTAATTCCTGACTATTTGCAATGATGTGGGTGCAAGGGTATTTACGTCTTTTTACACATTTATGGTTATTGCAGAACGTGAAGGCGGTTTTTGATGCGGCCATTAAAGTGGTGCTTCAGCCACCAAAGCAAAAGAAGAAAAAGAAGCGAAGGGGTCAAAAAGCGTGTTCTATTCTGTAATTCATGCACAAGATTTTAGCAAGAATCGGATGGAAAATGGGAAGAGAGTTGACTTTTCAATGATGAATGCTGAAGTGTTGATCACCTTTTATATAGTTTTTGATGAAATGGTTACTTTTATTGTGTCTTTGTGTTGTGTAAGTTGATATATGTAATTTTTTTTAACACCAAATAGTTGAGACTTTGGGACTATTTGGGTAATATGTAATATGGTTTTATGTAGATTGTGGGAAGATCTTGATTTTAAGAAGGTTGAAAATGAAATTGCTTCTGAATATGCTTGGGGTGTATTGGTTTTGTGGATTCCGATGGAGGCGGAGTTGGAATCCGAGATTCCATTCCATGGCATTAATGTGGACAAGCCAAACGAGATGAACTCCCATGTAGCTGAATTTCTCTCCATGGCAATAATGTGGACAAGTCAAAGAAGAATTGCTTTCTCAAAAAAACATTACCTTTTAATGGAAAACATGCAACATAGAAGTGCACTTGTATTTTCAAGAAGAAAACCTTTGGATATATTGATTTTGAAATTAATAAATAATAATATGATTAGCTGGATTAAATGAAATCTTATGAAAGACAAATTCAGCAAGTAGGTTTCTATTAGCAAAATATTCAGGAAAACAAAACTTGCAAAATATAGAACCGGACCTTTGATTCATTAAGGGATTTTGTAAACAAACCGGCAAGCTTGTCTTCAGTAGGGATAAAATACAAATATGTATTTAATCTCCGTAACAACTTCTCTTTTTCGGGATTAGCTTAACATGTAAGATGTTGAAATTCTTGGCAAGTAATGTATAAGGCCATGCGGTGTGGATGCGAGGTCGTATGTGAAATCTCACAAAGTGAGGGGAACAATACCCCCTTATGAGGGCCACCTCAATTTCTTCACCGCCATACATGAGGGTTTTAAACGCATGGGGAGACGTTCACACACATACACACACACACACACACTCACTTAGGCCCTTGTACCGAATGAATTATCTAAATCTGAATAAATGACTATTTTACCCTTATAAACTTGCCGAATAACAAATAACCAATATATAAGCATAAACTACTCATAATTCATTATATAAAATATAATTTTCAGTGGGGAAATAAGGGCAATTTGGAAAAAATAAATATAAAACCATGACTTAATGTTAAGGACACATATGTCCTAACTTAACCCACTAAGACATTTTTGTTAGCATTAAGTAAAAAAAACAACCATGTATAGCTGAACCATTAAGTTTTTTATGCATTAAGTTCATTAAGTAAAAAAGAAACACCATCTTAGTCTCTCACTCACACACACACACACACAGAGAGAGAGAGAGAGAGAGAGAGAGAGAGAGAGAGAGAGAGAGAGAGAGAGAGAGAGAGAGAGAGAGAGAGAGAGAGAGAGAGAGAGAGAGAGAGAGAGAGAGAGAGAGAGAGAGAGAGAGAGAGAGTGAGTGAGTGAGTGTGTGTGTGTGTGTGTGTTGTATACAATTTTATGTCATTATTCAACAACATATGAAATTGCTTCTGAATATGCTTGGGGTGTATTGGTTTTGCGGATTCTAATGGAGGCGGAGTTGGATCCCAATGCATCTTTTTATTGTGCATTAATCTGCAATAATATGAAAAAAAAATGGAAACTAGGGGCATTCAATTCAACACATAAGTTTAGCTCTCATGTTGCCATGTTTTATGATGAACTTGAAGCCATTTTACTGTAAGTTGAGATACAAAAAGATCATTGGTCTATCAACAGTTTACTATCTACCTCTTAACAAAAGTGCGTTGGTAATTGTGGTCAATTCATACTTATGAATTCCGTTAGGTGGCATTGCCACCTACAGCCGTTGGAATGGGAAGCATGGGTTTTGAGGTTGCAAAGAGGCTTAACAACTTCAGTTTAACTATTTCATACACTTCTAGGAACAACAAACCTGAAGAGCACTTTGTTGCAATAAGGAGTTTTAGCAGAAAAGTAGCTATGTTTTTCATTCAATCCTTCCCAGGATTCTGCTGTCATGTTATGTATAATACTTTTGGGGAAATATTCATACAGTGAGGAGAAAAGTATGTTGCTATAGTTTGCAGAAAAGTACGTAGCTATACTTTTAAACTTTAAAAGAACATATTATACCATAAAAAGTTTTGCATATACTCTCGCCGCAATGTGTGGGCTTAAAACCCTCGTTAAGAAATAACATACATCAAGATCATCTAAACAAATACAAAGATGCAATATATATCTACAAAATATATATCGGCTAATATGAAAATACACATAAGAAATAATGTTACATCAGAAAAAAGAACTTACACGTCGAATACAAGGAGCACCCGTCCTAGTTTGGGGTTTTGTGCATCGAATATTGCTGAAATTTATGATATATTTCCATCTACAAAGAAAGTAGTAGAAATTTGTTGCTGGAAATTGTCACACCCTCGGCCAGTGGCGGAATCACCGAGAGGTAATGACGGTAAACAGTTTGTTATCACAACCATTGCACAATTTCAATATTAAAAAAACTTTTTATATATATCAGAGTAATATTACATTGTAACCCAACGTTTGACAAAAACGTTGCCTGATTATTTTAATACGTATCGTAAAAATATGTTTACTTTTCGTAATTCATCATAATAATATTATTATTATATTCTATAATAACAATAGTATTATTTCATTATTTTTATCAACATATATTGTAATATTTCATGCTTTAGAGATGATACCTTCCACTTATAATAAACGTAATTAAAAACAAATATATCTTATTTTGACATGTATTCCCTCCTTATATTTGAAAATAATAAAAGCGATAAAAACGAGGGGCCGTAAACTCACCGTAGGGTGTTCGCGGAAATTTTTCGAAAAAGCGGAGCGGCGGTGGACGGCGGCGGACGGCGGACGGTGGACGGCGGCGGCGGAGGGAGGTGGTGATTGAAAGTAGAGGAAAGAGTGGTGGTGATGATGGAGAAGTCTCCTCCTCCATCCTATTTATACTAGTTTCAAATCCTGACCTCGAAAAACGTGTCGCCACCTCGTGCCGGTGTGTCGCGCATGCGTCGTCCGATGGCATGCGTCGCGACATGCAGTTAGTAAGTGTTGCACATGCGTGGTGACACATGGCACACATGCGTGCTCCACGTGGCGCGTTTGTGTCCATGTTCTCGGTATTTGTGCCGTCGGAGATTCGTACGAAAATTTTGTTGGCACTAAAACGTGCGAATTTGACGACGTTCGTTTTGATATAAAATTTTTGTGTTTACGACTCCCGGTTGTCGCATATATTTTAATTGAATTCATTATATATATATATATATATATATATATATATATATATATATATATATATATATATATATATATATATATATATATATATATATATATATATATATATATATATATATATATATATATATATATATATATATATATATATAATATAATGTTTTAAGAAAATATTGATTTGTCGTTTTCGGATAATTATAACTTTGTCATACGATATCCATTTTTGACGTTCTTTATGTCAAATTGTTCGCTTTTTCGAGTAGTATTTGTTTAACTTATCATAACACTAATATGACACATCGATCGTTAAAACAATACCTTATATATTCTGTTGGTCGTTAATACGTTTTCAAGGCGTGGTTTGTGTGTCAGATTTTACGATTGTCACATCTTCCCCCCGTTAACAGAAATTTCGTCCCGAAATTTAGCTTGCTCTAATGGTTGAAGTGGGAATAGTCGTAGAGGTTCCCTTGGCATGTAGTATGGTACGTACGCATTGTATGATATTGTCGAGTTAGCTTGCTGATGTATTACGAAGTCGTCGTTTTCGATTGGATCCATGGGTGTCTACCAAACGAAAAGAATATTTTTCAAGATTTTTGGAAATAACTAAGGAAAGTCGCAGATAGCGTAATACGTATAATTATTCGTATTTGTATATGTATTCTATTTGTGAGGTTCCTAAAATTTTAAAATTTCTAAAGGTATTGATTATTTCCTTATTGGTTTGCGACATCATTTTGTTTGACCCTTTCGGTAACTCCATTCCGTAATGCACGAAAGAGGCGGGGGGGATGGTAGGCGCTAGGCTTTTTAATAACCGGCCCCCTTAGGGAACATTAAGGACCCTCCTATACCTCTTTAGAGGAAAATAAGAATGGAGGAGCCTAGACATGGTCTGACTAATGACGTCAAGTATTATAATATATATATTTTAGCTTTATAGAACCTATGACTATAGTTGTAATACCCTATGGTTTACTTAATTCTCTATAGTCAATGGCTCTGATACCAATCTGTCACACCCCCGGCCAGTGGCGGAATCACCGAGCGGTAATGACGGTAAACAGTTTATTATCACAACCATTGCACAATTTCAATATTAAACAAACTTTATATATATATATATATATATATATATATATATATATATATATATATATATATATATATATATATATATATATATATATATATATATATATATATATATATATATATATATATATATATATATATATATATATATATATATATATATATATATATATATATATATATATATATATATATATATATATATATATATATATATATATATATATATATATATCAGAGTAATATTACATTGTAACCCAACGTTTGACAAAAACGTTGCCTGATTATTTTAATACATAAAGCTATCTGATTTATTGTGCAAACCAAAAAGTTCCTACAGTTCTGTTTGCTCAAAACCCTCGGCATCTTTAATTGTTTCCTGGGAACACAATATCACTTTGAAAAGTCAACATAAAGTTGGTGAGTTTACAGGTTTTGATGAAAAATTCGGGTATCTCCACTGTTTAAAAACAAAATAGCTTTTTATAAAACTGTCGATATTTATATATTAATTTATGGTATTTCCCACGAACCAAGCTACAGTGCTACTTAGAGCCTTATAACCGAGCTATCCTGGCGTAAAATGGCCCCTCTTGACGTTTTGCCAGACATCGACGTGTACCCGAGATGTCAACACCCAAGACAGTTCAGAAGAGTCGTATATATCGACCACATGGGTGAGTTTGCCTAACTGTATACGTATACCTGACCTCTCTAGCCATTCCTTCAGAAGGTTAACGGTTATAAGTCTAGGGGACTTATGAAAATAACTCTAGTACCGCAATGAGCTTTTGTTGTTCGCATATAAGTAATTTTTGTATATTTGTTTTATAAACAAAGTATACCTTATATAAAAGATATATATATCGCGTATCACTTAATTAAAAGTGTATCAAAGTATATATTTTTAGCGTTAACTTATCGTAAAAATATGTTTACTTTTCGAAATTCATCATGATAATAATATTATTATCTTCTATAATAACAATAGTATTTTTTCATTATTTTATCAAAAGATATTGTAATATTTCAAGCTTTAGAGATGATACCTTCCATTTATAATAAACGTAATTAAAAACAAATATATCTTATTTTGACATGTATTCCCCCCTATATTTGAAAATAATAAAAGCGATAAAAACGAGGGGCCGTAAACTCACCGTAGGGTGTTCGCGGAATTTTTTCGAAAAAGCGGAGCGGCGGTCGAAGGCGGCGGCGGAGGGAGGTGGTGATTGAAAGTAGAGGAAAGAGTGGTGGTGATGATGGAGAAGTCTCCTCCTCCATCCTATTTATACTAGTTTCAAATCCTGACCTCGAAAAACGTGTCGCCACCTCGTGCCGGTGTGTCGCGCATGCGTCGTCCGATGGCATGCGTCGTGACATGCAGTTAGTAAGTGTTGCACAAGCGTGGTGACACATGGCACACATGCATTGCTCCACGTGGCGCGTCTGTGTCCATGTTCTCGGTATTTGTGCCGTCGGAAATTCGTACGAAAATTTTGTTGGCACTAAAACGTGCGACATTTGACGACGTTCGTTTTGATATAAAATTTTTGTGTTTACGACTCTCGGTTGTCGCATATATTTTAATTGAATTTATTATATATATATATATATATATATATATATATATATATATATATATATATATATATATATATATATATATATATATATATATATATATATATATATATATATATATAATATAACGTTTTAAGAAAATATTGATTTGTCATTTTCGGATAATTATAACTTTGTCATACGATATCGATTTTTGACGTTCTTTATGTCAAATTGTTCGCTTTTTCGAGTAGTATTTGTTTAACTTATCATAACACTAATATGCCACATCGATCGTTAAAACAATACCTTATATATTCTGTTGGTCGTTAATACGTTTTCAGGGCGTCGTTTGGGTGTCAGATTTTACAATTGTCACAGAAATGCCCGAAATGTGCATACCTTCCATGGTAGCATCCATTCTAGCTCAATTTTGAGTCTCCTGATCTAGAGGGAAGACATGAAGCTTAAAATTCTTTTGGATCAGACGGGAAAATGCAAAAGCAGTACAACAAGTCCAAGACAACTCCACAACCCGAAGCGTCGGTATGTCCCCAAGACCCACAGGCATGGCCACAAGCTGTTCACAGTGTTTCAAAGTAAGTCGTTGAGGAAAATGATGGCTAGCCGCATCCCAATGCACCAAATCCGTTCTCCCAATTTGCAGAACTCTTAGCTGAATAAAACCCCCATCAAGCGTCTCCCAGCTTTCACCCACAAATGCATTTTCTCCTAGCTTCAGAACCTCCGAGCTTGGCAACTTCCCAAGAACTGCCATGCATTCCCAATCGAGCATCGTGTCACACATAGTAAGTTTCTTTAGTTTGGCTGGGAACTTATACCATTCAGGAAGGCCATGCAGTTTACCATCTAATGGTGGAGTTGGGTATGTATCATTCAATAGTTTCAAATTTTCTAGGTGAGTTAGCCTCGTAATGTTATTGAACTTGCAACTACCCCTCGTAATGTTATCGAACTTGCAACTCCATCTAACGGTAGAGTTGGGTATGTATCATTCAATAGTTTCAAATTTTCTAGGTGAGTTAGCCACGTAATGTTATCGAACTTGAAAGTACCCTTTTTATCTTCCAAAAGAGAGCCCAAATTCCCACGAACACCGAGTTTTTGCAGATTAGGCGTCTGAGCTAATATCACATCCGTACAACTATTTGGCGAAACTTTGGACATGGTTATGAGGTTATCGTTAACCAAAGGCTCTGTAACATTCTTTCGTGATTTTGAAGATGGAGTGGGCAAATCACTAGCGGCACTTGGGTAAACATGCCTCAATTGCAACAATTTCTAGATATCCGCTTGAACATTAATGTTACAATACAATGTATCTACAATAAGAGTTTGCAGGTTCAGAGGTTAGAGATGGTTGCAGGAAGAACCTTGAAACTTCCTAACAATGCAACGTACCTCAAATGAACGAGTTGGATGTTAGGGAAACGAGGGAAACTAATAGGCCGGACATCTACCACTCTAAGCAATTTAAAGCTCCCTGGAAAGTATGTAATCAGATCGGTAGGTAAAGTCTTTTCTTCCTTGGCTTAGCATAAGAAAGAGCGGACATGTGAAGAATCGGACTTTGAAGAAATGTAGTCAACAAATCGAGAATGGACACAAAGACGACGGAAGACATTTCGATCACCAGATACATAAGACGGTTCTAAACCCTTGATCTCCTTGAAGAAATTTTCTTCTTCGGCTTTTTTGATACAGATATCATGCAACATATCATGGATTCGACATGTTTTGATCCGTCCATCAGCCCGTCTATTTTCAACCAAAACAAGGTTTCTGTCTACAAGATCCTTCACTTCATCCCGTTTACACAGTGACCAACATCTAGAACAAGGTCCGCACCCTGGACGGTGCCAAGGTCACATACTTATCATGGGTGAAACTTTTCAAATTACATGCTTGTGGGTACAAGGTGTTGGCCCACATTGATGGAACCGCACCACCTGTAAAGACCGCCGCCGACTACGAGCAATGGGTGGAAATCAATGCCATTGTATTACAGTGATCTATGGAACTCTGTCTAATGACCTGCTTGTCCGAGTCCTTGAACCAGAATCGTCCGCCTTCGAAGCATGGGAGAAGATTAAGCACATTTTCTTGAACAACAAAGGGTCTCGTGCTGCTGCCCTCGAACACGAATTCACCAATCTTACCCTCCGTTCATGCAGTCTCTTGATGAGTACTGCCAACGACTCAAAGACCTTGCTAATCAACTCAACGATGTCGACAACCCAGTCAACGAGCAACGACTAGTCCTCCAACTCGTCCGCGACCTTCCACCGGAATACGGAAATTCCGTTACTTACATTAATCAAATGTTGCCAGGTTGGGATACCGCCCGCAGTATGCTACAGCTTGAAAAAAACCGACAACAAGCTTGTGAAGGCCACGCTACAACCAGTCCCTCCATCGTCACCGCTGAAGCCAACATTACCGCTGACTCACAATTTTGCCCTCCAACACACGCCCCCCAGGGCCCTCCTTCTACTCGGCAGCAGCAACGTGGCCCCAACCGTCGTGATTGATCCAACAATGGTAATCAACCTCAACTGCGATCTCCTCGTCCCACCGGTCCTGGGTACCCTAACCCTGCCGGACAATATGCAACACCACCATGGTGGGCCATGATGCCACCCCCGTGCCCGTATCCAACCCGGTACAGATGGACTCAACCGTGGTTTCCACCACCGAGACCAACGACTCAGCCCAACCATCGGTTCCCACAGCGACAATACAAGCCTGCCCAATCTCGGTCTACCGATGCTCCTCAAGCCCATGTGGTTGGTTTGTTCAACGCTCTTGAACCGACTGACATTGGTACTGCATTTCAAACCTTGACCATGGAACCACCTGATGACTCACAGTGGCACATGGATACCGGTGCATCCTCACATCTCATGGCTGACTAGGGTAACCTCAAACACTTCTCTCCTAACAGTCACATTAAGTCTATTTTTGTTGGTAATGGGCATAATATTCCAGTTATAGGCACAGGGCAAACTACTCTGCTATCTAAATCCAAACCACTCCATTTAAACAAAGTCCTTTACACTCCTGACATAGTAAAAAAATCTAGTCTCTATTAGGCAATTCATTGTTGATAACAATGTTTCTGTTGAATTTGACCCATATGGTTTTTCTGTGAAGGGTTTTCCGAATGGGACGACTCTCTCTCTCTCTCGCCACAATAGCACGTGTGCTCTATACCCGTTCACCACTCCGGCTCCCACTTGCTCCGCTCTTCTCTCCATGTCATCTGCCGACTTATGGCACTTCCGACTTGCAATGATGTAGGTGCAAGGGTATTTACATCTTTTTGCACGTATATGGTTATTGCAGAACGTGAAGGCGGTTTTTGATGCGGCCATTAAAGTGGTTCTTCAGCCACCAAAGCAAAAGAAGAAAAAGAAGCGAAGGGGTCAAAAAGCGTGCTCTATTATGTAATTCATGCACAAGATTTTAGCAAGAATCGAATGGAAAATGGGAAGAGAGTTGACTTTTCAATGATGAATGCTGAAGTGTTGATCACCCTTTTTATATAGTTTTTGATGAATTGCTCACTTTTATTGTGTCTTTGTGTTGTGTAAGTTGATATATGTAATTTTTTTTAACACCAAATAGTTGAGACTTTGGGACTATTTGGGTAATATGTAATATGGTTTTATGTAGATTGTGGGAAGATCTTGATTTTAAGAAGGTTGAAAATGATATTGCTTCTGAATACGGTTGGGGTGTATTGGTTTTGCGGATTCCGATGGAGGTGGAGTTGGAATCCGAGATTCCATTCCATGGCATTAATGTGGACAAGCCAAACGAGATGAACTCCCATGTAGCTGAATTTCTCTACATAGCAATAATGTGGACAAGTCAAAGATGAATTGCTTTCTCAAAAAAAAACATTACCTTTTAATGGAAAACATGCAATATAGAAGTGTACTTGTATTTTTAAGAAGAAAACCTTTGGATATATTGATTTTAAAATTAATAAACAATAATATGATTAGCTAGATTAATTAAAATCTTATGAAAGACAAATTCAGCAAGTAGGTTTCTATTAGCAAAGTGTTCAAGAAAACAAAACTTGCAAAATAGAGAACCGAACCTTTGATTCATCAAGGGCTTTTTGTGAACAAACCGGCAAACTCGTCTTCTGTAGGAATAAAATACAACTATGTATTTAATCTCCGTAACAACTTCTATTTTTCGGGATTAGCTTAACACGTAAGATGTTGAAATTCTTGGCAAGTAATATATAAGGCCATGCAGTGTGGATGCAAGGTCCTATGCGACATCTTACAAAGTGAGGGGAACAATACTCCCTCATGAGGGCCGACCCCCTCAATTTCTCCACCGCCACACATGAGGGTTTTAAATGCACGGGGAGACATTCACACACACACACACACACACACACTTAATCACAAACACACACACACACACACATGTTTGTCGTATACAATTTTATGTCATTGTTCAATAATATATGACTTATCATACATAAATATTCATATCAGAATTTCTATTGAATATTCAAATATGAATATAGAGGTGGAAATCGGTTCGGTTTTCGGTTTTCTCGGTTTCCTCGGTTTGAAAATATTTTGGTCCAAACCGTAAACCGAACCAAACCGAATTCAAATTATTGTAGACTAAACCGAAAACCGAATTCGAATTCGGTTTGGTTCGGTTTGAGACCAAGGAAACCGAGTTTAAAAAATTTAAAAAATTCCAAAAAGAGTAAGGGCAAAAGAGTAAATAAATAAATTTTATATAATATAACATATATTTTAATTACTTATTGAATAATATTCGTTTTTTCGGTTCGGTTTGGTCTGAACCACGAGAAACCAAAAACCAAACCATAAACCAAATTACAAATTCGGTTTGGTCCGAGACCAAACCAAAAACCGAATTCGACTATGGTTTGATTCGAAATCGTTTCGGTTCGGTTTGGTCTTCGGGTTTTTCGGTTCCAAACCAAATAACTTCCACCCCTATATGAATATGTACTGTATTATCTTTCTCACGTTTTCACTCTATTTGGTCTTTTTATTTGAACCATCCCCAATATATATATATATATATATATATATATATATATATATATATATATATATATATATATATATATATATATATATATATATATATATATATATATATACTATCAGATATTTATTTTAAAACGTACATGTCTTAATAAAATAAGTCGAGAAAAGATTGTGATAAAAAATTATAGATGCAACTCTAAATTTGTATTTTAGTTATTTGTTTTAATATATATTTAAAATATTTAAAAAAAAGTGAAGAAAAATGATTGGCAGTAATAGAAAAGAAGAAGTGAAAGGTGGCCATACCCCTCAGCCTAATCAGCTGAAGATGTTAAAGCATATCCTATAACATAGTGGATTGATGTTATCACCACTTGAATTAGAATGAATAATTTGTAGTTAGATTAGATTCAAATACTTATATATGATGTGGTTACTGCATATGTGGTAAAGGAGTCATATAGATGATGTCTGAGACTTAAGCAAAATTGACACATGATACAACCATGTTAGACTTTCCTCAGACATCATAAGTCAGTTTCACGCATACATGGGCATGCCCCGATCCGTTTTGTTTAACACGCAAGCGCGTGCGTTCACACACATGTACACACACATACACACATATATATACTAGGTTAGTGACCCGCGTATTACGCAGGTCGGTTTTATAAAAAATGAAATTAATTAATTGATATCACTTTAGTATTATATTATTTTTAAATTATAATATTATTGTAAATAATTTTGTATTAATATAGCTTAAATAAAATAAAACAAATAAGTACTATTGTATAAATGAGAAGGCCTTCCATAAAACACATTTTATTTATGATTCCATCTGTTTGTGAGTATGCCTTTCAAAAGAGTTATTTGTTTATTTGCATAGCTAATATTTGCTTAAAGTTTCATTTGGTTTGATTAACAAAATGTTATGCATGGTTTTTGTGTGTGAAAATTAGAATATAGGTTTGTAATTCATAAATTGTTTTTCTGTGACAATTAGAATATGGATTTGTATTTCATACATCATTTTTGTTCTTAGTACCATCCTAAGAAAACTGTGAAAATATGATGACATGTCTGTGTGATGCCAATAAACTAAATTTTTCAAAATCAGGATTGACCTACAATCAATATATTTGTAATTAAATGCATATTTTGAATGTTGTTCAAGTGTATTCTCTATCATGTATCCTCCACCACATGTAGTATACGGAACATCCAATCAAATGCGCGACCATGATTTATTTCAAAGCTCAACCATAAATTAGGAACAAAAAAACTACTTCAAAATTATAAGGGGCTTAAATACCTTGGACTTATCTACACCATATCACACGTAGTAGATTATTTAGGAACATCATTTATTTCAATACTCAACCATAAATCAAAAACCTACTTCAAAATTATAAGAGACTTAAATACCTTTAGCTTACACACACCCCATCACACATAGTAGTTTTAGGAATAACATCATGGAAAAAGGTATAATATAACAGTGACTAAATGAGACTTTAAAAAATAAATTAATTAGTGTTACAACCTACAACAAAATATTTCTTGCATTTTTCCATTTAGTACCTTCCTTCTTCATGGATGATTCATTCACATGTGTCAAGAATTAATATGTTTGTGACAAAGACACCAAGGTTTTATTTAAGTTGAAATTTTCATTATTCAATTAGTTGTTCAAATTTATTTTTCATATACATTAAATGGAAATGGCCTATAAAATTTAAAAGCTTAATAAGGTCATTAGATATACAAGTTCCTTTTATACCAAAATTGCAGCACCAAGAATGTCTTTGGCATCGAGTATTTTTCTCTATTCTAACCACATTACAACTTACCACAATATTTGATTTTCAATCTATAATTTTGCAGAGAATCCAAAAAAAATATCCTGAATGTTAAAGTCAACTCGGTGTTAATTTTTTATAGTCATTACCTAAAACATAGTAAATAGTAATGATTGAATGTGAAAGTTGTTTCCAAGCAGCACCAATGAAAGCACATGCCAACACTGTGATTGGCCGTTCCATGAGCTTAAGTAAGTGAATGTATGCAAGAAGTAGCAATGTATTTCCATTTCTTTGTGTATTATAGCACTTGGAAATGGAGATTTGAGTATTGGATAAACCCGCGCTCAATGGATTGCTTCATGGATTATATCACAAGCAATGTTGAGACGATAATATCTTATGGTCTTAAAGTGGAGAGATATGAGTTATAATTTGCAAGGCGGTTGCTCATTGATAGTACGAAAACGCATGGTAACTCGGTGTTATAAAACGTGCTGTTGTGAGTGATTTGTCGGGTAAAAGATATAACATATTAGTCGAGGCTTATTCGTCCCTTGACCCAGACGGGAAACAGATATCTGTTGGCCACTCGATGATTTTGAAGTTGACTGAAGCGCTGGCCAGCCAGGACTAAATTGATTCGTTCAATTAGAAGTCTAAAAGTCATAAGCAAACTCGGAAATCGGGAAACAGTGTATCAGACAGAGATTGATCTCAATCCATGTCTCATGTCTGAAAATATATTGTTGGACGGAGGATCATTTGATCACTTATCTATGGACAGAACTGACTAGGTCAGAGTTCGGCAGCAGTTTCTAGGAAGCTACAGTTTGCTGATTAATTAGAGGTTAAATTGGTAATTATAGTCATAGACTTATCCAAGTGGGAGACTGTTGGATTAGGTGTCTAAGCCATGACTAATAATTTGTATTTACCTAATTAATAGTAGCAAAGTCCATTTGGGTTGCCCTCATAGCTAGAGGTTTGGTAGAAAGTTCGGTAGAGAGAAAGGTTGATTTATTATGTGATTAATAAATCAATAGGAATTGAATAAATAGTTTATTAATATATTAAAGTGATAATATATTAATTAGAAACTATAGTAATTAATTAGAAATTAATCTGGAATTAATTAGATTTAATTTGGTGATTAATTTGATTAATTACAAGTGCAGGGGCTATTTTGTAATTACTCAATAGTTGAGTAGTGACTGTCCTGGTTGGTTTAATGTTGGCGATTTTTAGGATGTATTTATCCTTAATTTCGAGTTTGATAAATAGAGGATAAATAGGTTTAATTCAAATGATAAAAGGTTTATCTTGATTTGAATTAAAAAGGTTTATCTCTAAGGTTTATCTGTAACCACCTGGAGCCTATAAATAGAGACCCCAAGGCATCATAATTCACGCAAAAATTTCTCTCCTCCCTCTCTCTGGATTTCGTCCAAGCCCTGGCTCCCTGGGTGTGATCTCATTTGAGGCAGGACACTTGTGCTGCTTAGCTTGCAATAAACAACTAAAAGGTTAGTTTTTCTATTTTATTCTTTTAGTTAATTTTTGTTTTGCCTTTAGGAATTAATTACATGTTCAAAGTAAGAAAACATAGATCCAATCTAGGTTGCATGTGAACTTAGGGTTTTAGTTCATAGTTTTGCAGAAAACCTTTCAGTGGTATCAGAGCATTTGGTTGTTTTCTTGTTGAATTGCTGTAATAGTTTTCCTAAAATTAGGGTTTAAAGCTTATAAACCCTAATTATTGCTTGGATCAATTTCTAGGATTAGGGTTTTGGAAACCCTAATCCCCCCTTTAGTATTTTCGAAAAAAGCCTATTAGGGTTTTAGGAGGTTTTCTATTTTTGGTAACTTTAATTGTTTAATTAAATGGATAACCTTAAACCCAAATTGTTTGATTTCGAAATTTAAGGGTTTAAGATAGGTTTAAAATTAATTTGATTAATTTGGTAATACCTATCTACATTTGAATTAATTTAATTAATTGTTAATTAAAAGATAATTCAAAGGATTTAATTAATTTTTTAAATTTGCGAAAATTAAAGATAAATTCGGAAAAATATTTTAAATGTTTAAAATATTAAGATTTAATTATTTCAATTAATTGTTAATTAAAGGATAATTAAATCGATTTTTAAAGGTTTAATTTAATTTTAAATTTAATAGTTAAATTGGTAAAATTAAAAGATAAACCTGGAATATTTTAAAGGGTTTTAAAATATATCTTATATATGTTATTAAAGGTTAATACTATATGTATAAGATAAAATTGGTCAGTCAATTCAATAGTAGGCCTCATTCACGAAGCTGATCTATAAAGTGGGTATAAGGAGGCTGCCTATAAAATGGCAGTCTAATGGGTGAACACTCTCGCCCACCGCTCGCCTGATCAGTGGAGGGTCGTTAGCCGAACAGTTTTGATAGGACCGCTTAATCATTAAAAGTATAATGATCAAAGTACTAGAACCATTTACAAAATCCCAATCTAGTTACTTTAGGAAAAATGTGAATTTGATGCTAATCTATGAAGTTGCACATTGCACTTTATGAAACGTTGGTGGAGCGTGTGTGGGTTACCGGCACACCAATGGGGGTTCATAAAGAGTGGCAATGGGTTTCTCGGGTGTTATCATTGTTGATGGAGCGTGTGTGGTTAACCGGCACATCAATTTGAGATGATAATGGACCCCGAGAGTACCAAGCTAATTTGCATGGTTATTCACACCCGGTTTGTGATCCTCGGCATCCCAGTCACAAACGGTGGGGCATATCCGAGATTAAACATGCCATTGAACAGTTCAATGAGTCTCACAGATATAGGAATTTCATTAGACTGAAATTGATAAATGTTATCTACCTTAATGACCACTATGTTGTGATTACGGCATCCCTCTTCACAACATAGTTGGGGTATTTTGGATCCTAGCCTTGTTAAATAATATATGTTGGGTAATTATTTAAAAGGATTAATTAAACGAATAAATTCAAATTTTATATATGTCTGAAGAAAGTGTCATTCTCCTCCTTCTCCTCCTTCATCCATTTCTGAGAGCTTCAGAAAGCACCTGTTAAATATGGTAAGGCTGACTGGCATTGACTGTGTGATATGGTTTTGCAATTAGAGAATAGTTCTTAGTTTTGCTGGGGAACCATATCCGACTGAGTGTCCGCTCCCAAACATAACATCACACAGCAGCTTGTGATGAGCATGATTCCTTGACCATTGAGTCCAAGAAAGTTCGTTGCCTTATGCCATTGATCATTGACCCCGAGTTCCGTAGGGATTTAGAATTCCTGGGGTCAGATAAGTTGGCACAGCTAGTTGAGGAAAGGTTCCGAGAACTGGTTGGAAAAGGGAACAAACTAGGATCTTCAAAGAGCTTGAAGTTTCAAGCATGAAGGAAGTAGCACTAGTTTGCATGTTCCCAAGTTTAAGGGATACATAGGCGAACAGTATAAAACTGGTTTCCCTTTGTGATCGGGAGTTAAGCGTTAGCTCGACTCGCTGATCTGTTCACCCAGATAAACAGAAAGGGTAATCGGATAAGACAATCGTGGAAATGCATTCAATGTCGACGCTGTATGAGTCGTTCATGGAGAAGCATAGTTCCATTGATTCAGCTGCTTCAGGATTGAGTCCAGTATTAAGGTGCATCAATAAATGATCCGGATCGTCTGGACCGATTGTTCGATGTTTCAAACTGGGAATCCATAAGGTGGGACACAGTCACAGAAAGATTGGAACAATGCTCCAAAGCCAAACCTTTTGGCAAACTCAGTAACATCTTAAAACTCATAATACCTGATCCTCATTTCCTTGATACAGGATGTGTTTTTCTCACATTTGCTCTGTATGCACGGACTCTGTAGGATGCGGGATGTTGTCGCACAGGAGCATATTCGGATTGGATCTGGAGCTCGTGCAGTTTTTGGAGTTAAACTAGATATTTTTCCTTGTTATTAGTTTATAGATACATATGACATGAATTCGCATAGTACATTGTTCGAGGATTTTTTGTGTTTTAATAAAAATGTTGATTTTCTTTTGATTGTTTTGATTATCCTCGAAATGTTGTGTGAATGTGTTAATGGCATAAATGGTAATAACTTGAATGTTGATACATCCAATGGGATTGGACTTATAAATTGTGTTCTTTATGATTGTTAAAGTGAATTTTATGAGAATCACTTCAACCAAAGGTCCAGTTGGACAGGACTTTGGAATCATTTGACTTAGAGTCACATGATGAATTGAGTGCTTAATAAATTTAATTGTGGCAAGAAAGGAATCACCCAAAGATCCAATGGATAGGATTTTGGAATCTGTTGACTTGGAGTCAGGTGATGATTGCATGTCTTGAACAATATTAACAAAGTCATAAATTTACATAGAGATGTAAAGACATTAAGATTTTGAGCGACAGACACATAAGTTACTGTGTGTTGCTCGAATATTCGAACAGAACACGATTAGTTATGCTTCAAAATATTTGCCAAATAGTTTGACAAATATGGCTTCACTTATCGGAATAAGTGATTGATTGGAACCTTGAAGAGTTCAAGGATTTCAAAGGAAGTATAAGATCAACAGAACCTGAATGACTACATAGACTGAGAAAATGTTTCACAGTTTATTCTCTTCCAAGAACACTAATGGTTAATAATGTGTCTTAGGGAAGATGATGGAGCATTGATCGAAATGGTTTTGATCCTCGATGTATAAGATACATTTCCGATTAATATTACAATGAATTGAATATTCAACCAGTCAGACCACAGAAGCCATATTCCGACCATATCTTAGACTAAGTAGGTTATGTTGACACTGTCTGAAATGTAAAGCTGGGATCATCCCACCAATACATAGAAAGTCCAGGGTCATGTAGCATTCGTCTGAATCTCATGACAAGCCTGAAACTAATCAGAAATGTCGTTTCATTGGCCACTCCGGTTATCCTTTGAAAGAAGAGTACTTTTAGAAAGAACTCAAGTTCTAAGGAAACAGTGGGAGTAAGAATAGTCCTGAAGGAGTTCAGGGATTAGCCAAGTGAAAAAACCTTTAGTCACCACTCGGCCTTGACCAGGAATCAGATTCCTGTTAAACCTGACATTCCCTCTCTTCGCCTGACTTGTAGTTTTGGTCACCGTCATAAAGAGTTATGATCTGGGTGACATACCGATTAGTGGTAAAACACTAAAGATGGTACGGATAAGTAATCCGACTACTAGGAAGCATTGGTGAGCCCGGTTGCTGCCAAATAAGAGAACCTTAGCGCGAGACACAGTCTATGTGACATTTTGATCGATTTTACAAACTGGTCTAGGAACCAGTGGGAGTAATTGAATCATCAAAAGAAGGGAACATAGAAATGTACTTACAGAACATCTGGTTGAATGAGTCATCACTTTGAGTCAAGCAATTGATTTTGAGAGAAGCACTCTTAATAGAAGATATAATCCGAGAGGATTCTGCGTGGCATAGTGTGAGTCGTTAGTGGAGCGTGTGTGGTTTACCGGCACACTAGTATGGACTCACATAGAGCATGCCATTACAAAAGGTACATGGCTCCGGGATTCGTCCCATGGGCATCTCGCAAGAAAGGACATTCAGATTATCAAAATAGGCCAAAAGGTTTGGATTTTGTGAATAGTCTGAGAGATTTCCTTTAATATGTCGGAAAGGTTTGGATTTCGGTTTCGCAAAATGTGCCATAAGTTCTGGATTTTGTAAATAGTCCGAAAGAGTCATATAACGGTGTCAAAGCCAGTGGGAGTATCGTTGTTATCTGCTATCATTGTATGTGGGTTACATACTGGTTCTAGGAAACGTCTTTTATCATTACAAAGTGTAATGACTTGGTGTTAAGAAACGGTTCGCTATGAAAGACTTTTAAGAGATACAACATACTCAGGTGGTTGTGAACATCTATTAGATAGATCAGAATTCTGCCAATATGATCTTGATGAGATTCAAGATGCATAACCCAGGAATGGAGTTTCCTGTCATTGCAAAGTATAATGAATTGGCATGAAAGAAACAAATAAGGTGCAGCATGCTCACGTAGTTCATAGACATCTATCAGATAGATGAGACTGACAGTATTGACTTAGCCATTGAGAATATGATCTTGATGGGATTCAAGATGCATAAGAAAGAGTCCCCGAAAGGAAATGGTTTCCGGAAATCATGACACAAGGATTATTGATAATCTTAGGATTCCGTAAAGGCTTGGAATGAGATTACATCAGGTTCCTCGAGCCTCCGGGACAAATCAGAAGTGTTAATGAACATAGCCCGATGACTTAATGCTTAGAGCATTGTAAGTTAGATTCAGGATATTGCCTGGCTGAGAATACTGAATAAATTTTTGAACAGACGTGAGAAATCATTGGGAAATGATTAGGGTAATTGATTTGAAAGGGTTTTCAAATCGGTAATTGTTTACACCAGAACGTGGTGCTGTAGGATTTCATGGTTAAAGAATTTCGTTGGTTTCTGATGGAGCGCGTGTGGTTCACCGGCACATCATGACACCTCGAAATTGTCTTAGGGTGTAGTCATGTAGACTAAAGACCCGAGAACCATGGGCAGTCACGGTACACATCACCGGAATGGAGATGTGAGAGAGAATGATAGAATGACAAATTGAGATATCATCGGAAGAGTATCCGATAGGATCATCTGCAATAAAGTGTATAAGTGTTAGACACTTGGATACATAGAAAGAGTGAAAAGGTCATAGACATAGATATGAAAGGCTTGAATTGAAAGTTTAAAAGAGAATAAGAAACCGATAATAGTTATGATAAATCCGACTTGGTGATTACCTTGTGGAGACTTGGTAATAAGCAGGAGTTGCTGCCAGTCAGATTTTATGTTTCGCTTTTGCATGTTTACTTCCTGAATAATTGGATTATTCAAATATCCACAGTCGTTCATACTCTTAGGGAGTAAGTATGAAGGAAGACTGTCATGAATTGGTTTGTAGATTGTCTAAGGAGTTAGACATAGCAATAAGATTGCTGCAACGTTTATGAGTACTTGGAAATGGAGATTTGAGTATTGGATAAACCTGCGCTCAATGGATTGCTTCATGGATTATATCACAAGCAATGTTGAGACGATAATATCTTATGGTCTTAAAGTGGAGAGATATGAGTTTTAATTTGCAAGGCGGTTGCTCATTGATAGTACGAAAACGCATCGGTAACTCGGTGTTATAAAACGTGCTGTTGTGAGTGATTTGTCGGGTAAAAGATATAACATATTAGTCGAGGCTTATTCGTCCCTTGACCCAGACGGGAAACAGATATCTGTTGGCCACTCGATGATTTTGAAGTTGACTGAAGCGCTGGCCAGCCAGGACTAAATTGATTCGTTCAATTAGAAGTCTAAAAGTCATAAGCAAACTCGGAAATCGGGAAACAGTGTATCAGACAGAGATTGATCTCAATCCATGTCTCATGTCTGAAAATATATTGTTGGACGGAGGATCATTTGATCACTTATCTATGGACAGAACTGACTAGGTCAGAGTTCGGCAGCAGTTTCTAGGAAGCTACAGTTTGCTGATTAATTAGAGGTTAAATTGGTAATTATAGTCATAGACTTATCCAAGTGGGAGACTGTTGGATTAGGTGTCTAAGCCATGACTAATAATTTGTATTTACCTAATTAATAGTAGCAAAGTCCATTTGGGTTGCCCTCATAGCTAGAGGTTTGGTAGAAAGTTCGGTAGAGAGAAAGGTTGATTTATTATGTGATTAATAAATCAATAGGAATTGAATAAATAGTTTATTAATATATTAAAGTGATAATATATTAATTAGAAACTATAGTAATTAATTAGAAATTAATCTGGAATTAATTGGATTTAATTTGGTGATTAATTTGATTAATTACAAGTGCAGGGGCTATTTTGTAATTACTCAATAGTTGAGTAGTGACTGTCCTGGTTGGTTTAATGTTGGCGATTTTTAGGATGTATTTATCCTTAATTTCGAGTTTGATAAATAGAGGATAAATAGGTTTAATTCAAATGATAAAAGGTTTATCTTGATTTGAATTAAAAAGGTTTATCTCTAAGGTTTATCTGTAACCACCTGGAGCCTATAAATAGAGACCCCAAGGCATCATAATTCACGCAAAAATTTCTCTCCTCCCTCTCTCTGGATTTCGTCCAAGCCCTGGCTCCCTGGGTGTGATCTCATTTGAGGCAGGACACTTGTGCTGCTTAGCTTGCAAGAAACAACTAAAAGGTTAGTTTTTCTATTTTATTCTTTTAGTTAATTTTTGTTTTGCCTTTAGGAATTAATTACATGTTCAAAGTAAGAAAACATAGATCCAATCTAGGTTGCATGTGAACTTAGGGTTTTAGTTCATAGTTTTGCAGAAAACCTTTCATGTTGTTCATTTTCGGATAAATTTTCATCACCAGCATCATCTTCACGAACAGCAAAATATCCCCTGTATAAATTGTAATCAACACAGGTAAATCATGCTAGTTAACCTGGTATCTATCCATTTTTTATTATTTACTTTAGATTATGATCCATGCTGTAGGACTTAATAAATATCATCGTACTTGAGTGCTTGAAGAGGTTTTATATGAAATGCTGCAAATGAAGTCTCCAAATCAGGAATTTCATCAATTGCATCTTGCAATGATAAAGTTTTGACATTACACATTATGTAGTAAGTCAAAACCTGGTCTTGCATCTGGAAGCATAATTCCAAACCTGCATAACATTTCAATAGAATATATTCAGAATTAATATTTATTTTTACTAATTAAACACTATTCCTGTTTGAATGTTTCATTCGAACATTTTATCAAACACTTAGGGTACTTGTAGAACTATCGAATCGACTACATTCTTTTTAAAATTAAAGAGTTATAAAAAACTAAAGTTGACTGTTAGAATGCATATAGAAAAAGAAAACCCGTGATTGACTTGTCTACAAATAAAAACAAATTGCTTCAATCGGTAAATAATTACATACAGATATACATATATACATACACATAAATCCATTGCTTAAATCAAATCGAGTCTTTTTTACCAACAAATACTAATCATCATCATACATGTAGAGGATATCTGCAAGACCCGTATCCTGATTATAACATATACTTAAAATAAGAGTGTTAGGAATTATATGATTTTTGGTAGTTATAAAGCTAAGAAAAACTTTAGTTACACTTTCATATAAAATCAGCATTTTGTGTCGTTTTTAGAAAAATCATAATTAATTCTAGGAAAATTGTTTGGACCTCAAACCAATGCACAAAGTTTACAAATTGAGTCTAGTACAATTACCAAAAATAATAGTAAGCTTGAAAATGAGATTATCTATGGTAAAAAAATGCAATCTTTACTGATTAGTTCGGAATTGACAGATTAGATAGTCTGTTTTCAAAAATTCATAATAAATCATAGAAAAATCGTATAAATACGTAAAATACATCCCTGGAAAGGTATTGAGATGAATTTTCTGAATATCAAATAAAAACGTGAATTTAATGGGTTTAAGATCGTCACGTTCGAGTCGGGAGTTCGTCACGAAGGATCCAAGGAGCTGAATATGTGAGTGTCTGGCATAATTAACTTAAATGCTAGTGTAATGTGGTAAACTTTTATCCATTCAATTTTTGAATGTTGATTGTGAGGTTCAGTAGGAACAATTAAGATGCGATCATACCAGTTTGGTTGGACCGATCATGCTTAAGTTAATTACTGAGCTTAAAGACTGTTGAAAGGGAGAATGCCAAAATGCTATTGTGGTAGCTATTTTTCATGCAACTAATGGGCACACAAGTCAGACAGGGATTAGAGGATGCAAGGGTGAGTTTTCCAACTCACGGTCAAAGAGGTGCAAGCGGCGCCTGAGATGATAGCGGGTCGTGTGGGTTGAGAGTTTGGATCACTCACTCGTGATTGAGGTAACTGACGATAGAGGTGTTGACTAGGGTCGCAAGCGGATGAGTAACATATGGTGGTTGATGTAAACATCTTTATATTATCGAAACATGTTTATTGAGATAGTGTTTGCCCCAATGCAAGTTGTTGGCTGAGCAGAGTGGGCTTGTTTTTCGTTCGAGAGAGTAAGGGCTCGTAAAAAAAAATTATAAATCGAATAAACAGACTTGAACTTTAGTCCAAGTGGGGGAGGAATACGAAATTAAGGGAACAACATGAATATTATATTGAATCGATGAAATCATTAAAATTATAGTAACACGTCGATATATTTAATTCATTACTATAACTTTATATTAATACATTAAGAAAAGTTTACAGAGGTACTAACCTAAACTGGAGAATCAGAAAGATGTGAGAAAAGATCTTCTACACTCCACTCTTTGTCATCATTACGTTGACTTGTACCTTCTTGAGGATTTGGAAGGGGTATGCTTCCGGTTATTGGAGGAGGAGCTCCAAGGTATGGGGTCTCAATAGGGTTGGAACCCGTAACCCCATGATTATGGGCTAAAAATCGACTCGTTTGGGGAGTGTGTAAGTAGGGAAGTGATGAGGAAGGATTCCAATTCGGAACCAGTTGGGGATAGCTATAAGAAGGAGGAAACCAGGCTAGGTCGCCTACAAAGCCTCCAAAATTATCCTCACTCCTAGGCTCAAGTAAACCAGGATTAATACTACTCATACCAGAGTTAGATGGTAGAGATTGCTGCTGTGTATGAGTTCTTGATGAAGTTTCCCCCTTTTCCAGAAATTTTCTTTTCCTAAATACAACCTTATGAGCAGCTTGTATTAGCTTCTTTGTGCCGTCTGTTAGACCCGATTGTGACCCTTCAACTATCGCTTCTTTTTCCTTTTTTAGGTTGGGTATTAAATCTCCCGATAATTCTGTTGCCTTAATAAATTCATTACCAAATTCCTGTGGCACAAATAATTTTAGTAATTTCAACCTTATGATATAAAGGAATTAAAAAAATGTAGTTCTTTACCTCAGCACGATCAATAAGGGTTTGCAAACTCGTAAGTTGTCGTTGGGGCCAATGATTGATACCTAATTCTCTACAGCGTTTTTTTAATTGTGTCGTTCCAATGTTGAGTTCCTTCGCAGCTTTCTCAATTGGTTCGTTAAAGTGTTCAGCTATTATTTCCCTACTTAATAAATGTCTGAAACCTCTTCCACTGCCACCTGCTATGTTTTCTGAACTAGAAGATTCAAATCCAATTGTATTGTTATCATTCTGGATCATTTGAACATGATCCTGATTTTCTGAACCAAATATGGACATTGATTCATTAAAATCAGTAGCTATCGGTGGTAATTGTACGTTTTCAATCATGGACTCAGGATTTTGAAATCCTTCTAAGTTCCTATGAATCACCTGAAGGTGATTTTGATATTGAAAACCAACCCCAAGCTCGGGATTCATTTCAATATTGATGTTATGAGTTGTTTGTAATTGACTTTCATTCTGAATGTCAGTCATGAATCCTTGATTCATGGGGATGATCTCATTACTCGTTGATGGTACGTCGATGAATGGATTGTAGTCAGATAGATCATCCACAAGTGGGTCTACAAATAACAATTGTCAGATGATAAAACAAAAACTGAATATTCATAAAAGCGATCATTTAAAAGAATTTAACCTGGTAGAAGGTATGGAGTCTGATCAAGTACAAAGTCTAAAGATGCATGCACCGGATCTTCTGAGTTAATGTTCAGCTCGGGAAAAATTTCTGGCTCACTGTTTAGTTGCTCTATTGGTATTATATCTGGAAGACAGTACCATAATTCAAAATCAAACAAAACATTAGAAAGATAATTGAAGTATGGATGATAGATGTCTAGAATGTTAGAGATACCGAACTCTATTAAGAATGTTTGGTCTGAAGTACCCTCTCCTTGCGGAAAACCAGGTCCAGGGTTCGACAGATCGCCCATTGAATATCTGTTTTCCATGACTTAACTTTAAATATGAGTTCGTTTATGAACAAACTAGTGATAAGAGAGGACGAGACTGAAAATGAATGTGGAAATGAATGATACTACATACCTGTATATATAGTATCTTACAGCTGGAACCGAAAGGTCACACGGAACCGAAAGGACACCTCACGTTTTAATTACCGAAATTCAAACTAACCACAGTAGATGCGACTTTTCACTACCCCAAGTGACATTTTTTCAAAATTCCCTGCTTAACTCTGGTGAGAACGAGATAATAAAGAGATTCTTGAAATAAAACAAAATTTTATGTCTCCATATAATGGAAATAGTTTAAAGAGTGTTCAGTACTTCAAAGAAAAAAAAAAGAACTTACGAAAGATGATGTAAATTTTATATTTTTCGGTAAAACAAAAATCTTTGGAGATTTTACAAATGTAGAATTATTTAGCCAAAAAGTATTTAAAAGAAAATATTGAATTGAGACAAATGTGTGTTGAAATATGCGAATTCATATAAATACGAAATAGTGTTAAAAATTAGGTGTTGCAAGTTAACTAGGTTAACTATGTATACATGAAGATTAGAAAGTACTAAATATGTACTGTAGAAAGTAGCCGTTCAAGTTGATGTGTGGGACTGTGAGAAACAGTTAGAGTTTTACATCTAGAGTAACTAGAAGAAAAGAAGTATGGAGTGAATGAGAATAATAGGACCTTAAGCATTATTACAGAGACATGTGAAAGTTGAAGGGAAAGATAATGAAACCTTGTAAAGGTTCGACAATAAGATGAGGAGGATTTTTGAAGAACATAAGGACTCGATGGGAAATACATAGAGGCGTTCGAGAATGCGGATTTCGGGACGAAATCCAAATAAGTGGGGGAGACTTGTAAGACCCGTATCCTGATTATAACATATACTTAAAATAAGAGTGTTAGGAATTATATGATTTTTGGTAGTTATAAAGCTAAGAAAAACTTTAGTTACACTTTCATATAAAATCAGCATTTTGTGTCGTTTTTAGAAAAATCATAATTAATTCTAGGAAAATTGTTTGGACCTCAAACCAATGCACAAAGTTTACAAATTGAGTCTAGTACAATTACCAAAAATAATAGTAAGCTTGAAAATGAGATTATCTATGGTAAAAAATGCAATCTTTACTGATTAGTTCGGAATTGACAGATTAGATAGTCTGTTTTCAAAAATTCATAATAAATCATAGAAAAATCGTATAAATACGTAAAATACATCCCTGGAAAGGTATTGAGATGAGTTTTCTGAATATCAAATAAAAACGTGAATTTAATGGGTTTAAGATCGGCTAAACCAGTCTTGAACAGACTGATTCTAGAAGGCCTTTAATTTCAACAAAATTATATTATTAAAATCTTTTGTCAAAAGTGTCATGCCATTTTTTATTCAAGAATTCAAGTATAAATACCCCCCAAAACATCTCATAAACCACACCAACAAATCTCAATCCAATATATAGAGGTTTCTAAGCACTAGAGTGTAAGAAGTGAGCGGAAGGAAGCTCAAAAGCCTAGCGAAGAAGTTATAGGTTCCGACGACTGGTCATAAGGTAACTACAAACTTTTCTATAGCTTAATTAGGTATTGTAAAATAGTTTTTGTGTTAAGAAGTAGAATATTTAATAAGTATAACATATGTTATATTATACTAATTTCTAACAATAGTAAACAAAAACCTTAAAATGTCGTTATTATAACAATTCGTAATTTCCGAATATAATACCGATTGATTTACTTACGAGGACGGTGACTAGGCCGATTACTTGGGATCTGGTTGTTGGATTTTCCGAAAGGCTAAAATGCTGAAAGGATCCTGCCACCCCATCTAATCTTCTACCTGGCCGTTCTTTACTTGATAAATCATGGAGTATCATATTGGAATTATTGAAGGGTTTAATGATGCGACTATAATATAGTTAAGGATTAAGAAATGATAGATTTCTTATTATGTTAACAGTTAAAGTTGAAAGAAATACAAAGCCGAGAAAGATAAACGATATAGTCAACTATAATCAGGTGAGTCTTCTCACTATACTATAGGTGATATTGCATGCGTAGGAAGGAAGATATGTTAGACTAAGGTGATCTTACCTGTTATGATAATTGTATGAATTATTGCTATGAAAATGATTGTTTGTGGACGGAACGGGATAGCCCGCGAGCCAATAGGCGGAACGGGAATAGCCTGCGAGTCATTAGACGGAACGGGAGAAGCCTGCGAGCGATAAGACAAGAACGGGAATTTCTCGTGAGTCTTCAGCGGAACAGGGATAGCCCGCGAGTCTCACAGACATATGAATGGTTATGATGTGTTGTATGTTATGTGATGGATCGTATGGTATTTTGAGGAACTCACTAAGCTTCGTGCTTACCCTTTCCCTATATAAACTATTGTTTCAGGTACATCAGGTACCATGGATGGCAAGGCGTGACGTGTATACACTGTGCTGCTTCATTGGAGAACTGTTTTTGAATTAATATTCCGCTATATTGAGATTTCGTTAACTTCTGTTAATCCTGGGGTGTTTTCATTAAACTTAAAAGTTATGGAATTTTATGAAAATTAATTAAGTGGCTTTTCTTATATTGAAGTTTTCGTTTAAAAATTTTTAAATTTACCCTAAAATTTTGGGATGTTACAATATCAAAACTAAAAAACTTAATAACAAATTCCAAGGATTAGATCAAGGAAATAAGTACCTTTTATGCTTAAACTCACGTAGTGTGAACCTATGCTATTCCCACTATGTTGCTGTGAATCTAATTACACAAATATTGTTAAATTATAAGATCTAGTAAGAAGCACAGGTCAATATAGAATAAAGAAGAAAATAATATAATAGCTAATCCTTTCCAAATTACTACTCAATAACCAAGAAAATGCCAAATCGACTCGTGAACTAACTTGTTCATCTACATTCACAACAATTCCTAAGTACCAATCTCATTTAAATATCCATTAACGTCATAATAATGGATATATTCTAAAAAAGGCTTCACTCAATCAAGAAATAGAAGAGCGGGAACCGAAAACAACAAAGCAGTCAAGGCGTTAACACTACAGTGGTGTGTGACGGCCGGTGAAGCGGATGCACCAAGGATCTCGAAACCCGCCTCTTTCCACAGAAACTCGAATCTAATAACATAACGAACACACAAGTCCTGCAATCAGAAGGAAAAAAAAAGAAGGCAATATAAAAAAAATTAAATACACATACAAATAACCACATAGACAAAATCAAACAAAACGCACGATTTTGGGTTTTTTATGGGACAAATCATCGGGTTTTTTTATGACCCCTTAATGGGATTCGACCGATATATGACTCGTGGAGGAATAGATAGGACCGATGTATGATGGTGCAAAGGATCGAGGTACTTATGTTTAAAACATCGACACGATTATATATCGCAAGAAGCAACACAAAATTAGTATTTTGCACCTCTGATTTAGGTTTCGATGAATTGAAACACAAGCATTTGGACAAACGAAAAAAATATGAATATCATACCTGTGTTAATTGTTCTAACGTTCCATGATGAAAACTGAAAAGAAAGAGGAGGAGACGCACGTATATAAGATGTTCCTGATTTATTGCCTACTATACTGCATCAATTTGAAATTTGAAAGATGAATAACTGCTGATTTAATGGAATTTGCGTAATTATGTCCTAGATTAACGGGGATTTTCCTTAATATCCGATGAAACAACATTTAAGCGGGAAAACAAAATAATTATAGTCTAGAAAGTGGACACGTGGAAAAGGATAGCCTTAGAAAAATAACATGTGGCATTGATAGGATTGCTTTATTATAAGAGATATATATATATATATATATATATATATATATATATATATATATACATATATATATATATATATATATATATATATATATATATATATATATATATATATATATATATATATATATATATATATATAGACTAAATATCAAATGGGAACCAATATTTTCCTAGGAACCGTAGGAACTTTTTTACTGAAATTTTTTTTTCAAAAAAATGACATAATACACCTAATCGCTTATATTTAAGACCTTTTTAAAAAAAATTGAAAAAATAATATATATACACGAAATGTGCACATATGCACGAAACGTGATCATATACACATGTGCGAAAAAAAATGCATATATGCACATTTCGTGTATACATATTATTTTTAAAATTTTTTTTGACAAAAAGTCTTAAATAGAAGCGACTAGATGTATTATGTAATTTTTTTTGAAAAAATAGTTTTAGTCAAAAAGTTCCTACGGTTCCTAGGAAAATATTGGTTCTTCCTTGAAACGGACTATATATATATATATATATATATATATATATATATATATATATATATATATATATATATATATATATATATATATATATATATACACATACACACACACACACACACATATATATATATATATATATATATATATATATATATATATATATATATATATATATATATATATATATATATATATATATATATGGGTAAATTGCATAAAAGTCACTAACTTTTTCAATTTTTCTCGATTTTGACACTGTATTTTTAGTTTTTACAATTAAGTCATTATGTTTTCAGAAAATTACAATTAAGTCATTATGTTTTCCAAAAAGTTGCGAAAATGACCATATGACAGGATGGCAACAGGTTACCAGGTCATATGGTCAAATTTGCAATTTTTCAGAAAACATAATGACTTAATAGCAAAAATAAAACATAGTGTCAAAATCGAAAAATCTGGAAAAGTTAGGGAATATTATGCAATTTATATAACTTAATCATTTTACATGCCTCATACGTGTCCAAAAAAGTAAATTTGTTGTTACCTTGTTTTTCCATTTAAAATACTCAAATTTATTGTCTTAAAAGTGGAATTTCAAAAAGATTTAGGATAAATGCATACGAAACCTTCTTTTACTTAAAAAAATCTAGTTTAAACTCTTAATACTTTTTGTTTCATTGAAATTAAGTTTTTTTTTATTGAAAATGAGTATACATTTTTTGTTTTATTGAAAACAAGTACTTTAATTTCGAATAAGACGGCGCCTTTCTTTATTTTGTCTATTTTCATAATTTTTAGAGATTAAGTCTTTCAAAAAAATCTAGTGATTAAAATTATAAATTTTATGTCTTCGAGTATGCAAATGCTACTAGCTTGACAGGTTGTATTATATTTTCTTTAATAAGAAAGTTGATGGACTCGATTGAAAAAATGGTAAAAGTATATTGAATTTTTTATATACTTAGCTTAAACTATCTGTGTAAATGTTTAACCATTTAAGTTTTATTTTTACCTAATTTTGTTGTATTAGGTAATTTATAATTGTATTATGTTTTGGAACGATAACATGGCAATTCCATGGCTAATATTGTTGCTGAAGATTCACATGAAAACATTAAAATAATTTTATTAAATAATAACCAAGTTTTGCTTTTGTATCATTGTTAAATTTTATTTTATTTTTTACACTATGTTTTATTTTTGCTATTAAGTCATTATGTTTTCCGAAAAATTACAAATTTGACCATATGACCTGATAACCTGTTGCCATCCTGTCATATGGTCATTTTCGCAACTTTTTGGAAAACATAATGACTTAATTGCAATTTTATGAAAACATAATGACTTAATTGCAAAAACTAAAAATACAGTGTCAAAATCGAGAAAATTGGAAAAGTTAGTGACTTTTATGCAATTTACCATATATATATATATATATATATATATATATATATATATATATATATATATATATATATATATATATATATATATATATATATATATATATATATAATCATATGTAAATTAATAACTATTGAGTAAAGGTAGAACGCGCATCGGGTCTATTGGTTTTAAAAAATTCTTTGAAGTGCATAATGATAAATTAGCTAATTAAATCAATTAATTAGATATCATTAATCCCTTTAATTTAGGCAACAAACATTTATCAATTTCACAATTATCATCACACCACCATCAATTTTCCATCATATAGAAAATTGATTAGCTTTTATTCTTTCAAGAACGAAGTAGAATTTCAAGACTTGAACCCCTATTCATCATCGAAAATGAAGTGCAATCATTTTAGGGCCGTTAAAAAATTGATTATGTTATTATTCTTTCAAGAATGAAGTTTAATTATTTTAAGAGTGGTTAGAAATAAATATGTTATACTTTTAGGAATACTGTCACTCTTTCAAGAATGAAGTGTAATATTTTTAAGAATGGTTAGAATTTAGTAAATTATTCATTTTTTTTATTTTTTTTCCTTTCAAGAATGATTGTATTATTATACGATTAAAGTGTATTCTTTTTTAATAATCGTTAAAATTTAGTAGATTTTTCATTATTATTTTCAAGAATGGTTAGGATTTAGTACATTATTCCATTTTTCCTAACAATATGCGCTAGCCATATATTGTTTGTGTAGTGGGAATTATATATATATATATATATATAATCCTAATAAATAGGTAACTCAAAGTCACATGTCATCTCCTCATTGAATTTGCCACATGTCATTTTCTCATAATTTTAAATTTATTAAAAAAACTAATTGGTTTGAAACGTTTCTAACTCCTTCATGATCGGTTTAATTATCATTCAATTTCAAAATTAATTGTTATCATTTAATTTCAAAATTTATTGTTCTTTAATATCATATTATTTTTTAATGTGTAAAATGATTTGGGAGACAATAGAGAGACAATTGACGTCATAATATTATGAAGAACGATTCCAATCATAATAGTGAATTTGATTTTAGTACCGGTGACATTATCATAATCAATTATACTTATCAAAATACAAAGTCGTAATAGTAAAAATCAAAAGCAAGATGTCACGACACACAAACAAATTTCTTATATAAAATTATTAATGTTTAGATATTATTAATTAATATTTTTTTGTATCATCCCGTGTAATACACGGGTCTCACAACTAGTATATATATATATATATATATATATATATATATATATATATATATGTATGTATGTATGTATGTATGTATGTATGTATGTATGTATGTATGTATGTATGTATGTATGTATATATATATATATATATATATATATATATATATATATATATATATATATATATATATATATATATATATATATATATAAAATCTAACGAAAGAAAACTGTGAAGGAGTCAAGTAGCTGCTTTTTCTACTTGAAAGGAACTTCAAACATTGCCTTATGTTTCAAAAGGTAGAATGTCATCCTAGAAGGATTTGCTAATGTGAACTTGGGGGTTATATGGATTCGAGGAAAAGCACACCATGTTATGTATTCACAATTAAAGGAACACCAGTCAGTTAGATGTCAAAACTATAGAAGAGTGTTGCTCTCTCAACCACTAAAGAAGAATATATGGCTATAGCAGAATCTAGCAAGGAGCTCATTTGGTTGAATAAATTCATTTCAAAGTTAGACATGAACTAAGAAGACTGTATCACACATTGTGATAACCAGAGCACACTTCATTTGTCGAAGAACCTGACATTTCACAGCAGGACGAAACACAACAAGATAAGGTACCTCTTTATTGGATAATTGATAAGCGACTGTACTCTCAATCTGAATAAGATATCTAGTATAAAGAATGCAACATACATGTTTACCGAGGCAGTAATGATGGAGAAGTTGAATCTGTGTATGACTTTAATTAGCTTCCATAGATTTGAAGTGAAGGCATATGCCCTGAGAGATGGGGTTACATAACTTGGCTGGCTGAAGATTGGTCGATTAGTCTCCAAGTGAGAGATTGTTGAGTCTAATATCGAGGGAGAAGCCTCGGCAAAAGCGTAGACATCACATCGGTCAGGAGCGAAGCCTCAAGTAGCGACGTTGCTATGAAGGCGAAGTTTCAAATGCAAGTTTCGACTAAGGCAAAGCTCCATGACGACGAAGGCATTAATGGAAAAGTTAGGAGCGAAGGTAGAGCCTTTAAGAGCGAAGGAAGAAGCATATTGAGGTTTGACAGTGAAGCCAAGCATTAAGAAGGGCACTTGAGCTTCGCCTTTGGTGTACATAATTTCTTCGGTTCTTTAATAACCAATGAGTAGTCTAGCTTTGGTGTGTCCTTATCTCAGAGAGCAAGTTTGCCATCATGTGCCTGTTTACATCGTTTGCCCATGGGCATGGTCCATGACGGAAATTAGGTCAAACACACTCTATAAATAAATCTCCTTGCATTGCTTGTAGCCATCATCATCAAGAGAATGCCCGCATGTACAGAGGAAAATGTCTTGTATAGATTATCAATAAAATCTCTCTAGTTTTAGTTTTGCTGGTGGACATAACTTGATTATCCCGATCAGGTGAACAACGCTAAAACCTTGTGTTCCTATTATTCTTCGCATCTCCATTTGTCTAGATAATCGTGTTTGTGTGCGTTTGTCGAAGTTCTTAATCTTGACATAGAGGTCCCGTACCCCGTTACCCAAGAATTCGCTTGAAATCAATTGAATCAGATACATAAAAGAATTTTATATGATTTACAAGAATCAGACTTACATTTCCATTTAAACGGACTAGTGAATAAATTATTGTTAATAATATAATACCATAAATTAGTTATAGCTAAAACTGTAATCATAAATATTTAATCTCTTAGTCTAATACGTCATGGTATTGTGATCTTTGTCTATGTACACTGATCTTCAGATCGTAGTTTCCCACATTATGTTGCTCTTCTTGAATCCTGTCAAGGGATTCTACAATGGAGCGGATGTCATCAGTTTCAATAAGCTCAAGCGTTGAGATATCCCCAATTTCGAGTGGAATCTCTTCAAGATGATTGCACTTCAACACGACTAATCGTTTGAGATGTGGGAAGTTGATATTAGAGGCTTGCCACTGTTGGATATCTAAGTTGTGCAATTTCAAGAATTTTAGTTGTCGGAACTGCTCCTCACCAGTGTCCCATTCAGGTCCCTCAAATGCATTGTCTAGTAGGTTGAGTTCCTCGAGGTTAGGTAACGATTGAATTATCAAAATATCACTCCATGGAAGACGACACCACAATAATGTAAGTTTTTTTAATGTTGCAGGCAATGTGAAATGATTCTTTTCAAAGATTGGCTCACTTTTGGGAAAATCTAGCTCCTTTGACTTCTTTCTTCTACCTGACTCAATTAACTTCAGTGATTCAAGGTAAGCTAGCGACTCGAATTCATTTTCTTCGTATGTGTAAAGAGGACATGTAAGCTTCTTGATACCAGGAAAACATTTAAGCCAACATTCAGCCCCATCTCCCAACTTCACATTGGAAATTCTTTGCAATTTCATTGGTTTTTGAATCGGAGGAAAGTAAATATCCCCGTCACTCCACAAATGCCTCAGATTGACCAAGTTTGATATGGTACTTGGCAGCATCAAAGGTATAAAATCAGTTTTTACAATGAGGGTTTGAAGGCTCCAAAGATTGCATATTGAGGATGGGAAAGACCGCGAGGGATACCAAATTGCAAGGTACCTCAAGTGAACAAGTAACGCTAATACCTCTGGAAACTGTTTTCTATCAAGGGCACATTTTTCTAGATCCAAAACCATTAAAAGCACGTATGGATGGGCATACTCGCCGGAGTTGAAAATCTTGGATGTGTTCCTATGAAAACACAAAAGGGATCGAATGCATGGGATGGGCGGATTAGACAAATTAATGATGTTGAGGTCGTTATATGTGAATACGTGGCGTTGCTTGTGTGTCATAATAACTTCAATAGGATAATAAGACGTTGGCTTGTGTATTTTCAAGCAGAAAATTTCTTTCGTTGCTTTTTCCAGGCATAGCTCCCTCACAAGATCATGGACTGTACAAGCTTTGACACCGCCATTAAACTTTCTCCTTGTAACAATTAAGAGATTTCTATCGACTAGATCCATCAGATAATCCTCTGCAATTTCCTCCAAGCTTCGATTTCCATCTTCTTGTATAAATCCCTCAGCCACCCATAACCAGATCAACCTTCGCACTAAGAACTTGTAGTCTTCTGGGAAGCCTCCTAAATAAAGAAAACAGTCTCTCAAGTGAAGAGGTAAATGGTCGATACTCAAAGCCAGTGTGTCAAGGTATCCGTTGTGGGCATGAACAATATATGAAGTGACCTTTTGAGCAATTTTTTCCCAGAAATATTTGCTCATTACTTCGTTTGCTAGAATTCCTGCTATCACAACCACAGCAAGAGGTAATCCCTGACAGCTTCTTGCAATTTGCATTCCAGGTTCAATCAACCACGTAGGACAGTCATCGCCATGGAACACCTTCTTTTGCAGCAATTCCCAGCTTTCCGCTTCTGTCAAATATTGTAAGTGATAAATGAAGCCATGCAAGTTTGCATGCAAAGCAACTTCGGTCAGGCGACTTGTGAGCAAAATTCGACTTCCAGTGTCATCATTAGGGAAAAATAATTTCAGGTCATCCCAAGCCTTACTGCTCCAGATATCATCAATGACAATCATATATCTTTTACCCTTTAGACTCTTGTGCAACATTTCACGAAGTCGAGAGTGGGTGGCTTTTTCAAGATCTAGTTCAACTCCAATTGATGCCAGAATTTTAATCAAGAGACCCTGCTTGTCGTATGTTTGAGAAACAGTAACCCATGCACGGATATGAAAATGGTACACGATAAAATGATCATGGAATACTTTGGTAGCTAGGGTAGTCTTACCTAGTCCGCCCATACCAACAATGGAGATGATATCTAGCTGCTTTCGATCTTCCACAAGTTTGTCACGTATCAGCTCCAGATGATGGTCAAGCCCCACAACAGTTTCTTCCAATGCTTTCGTCATTCCTAGAGATTTTCTTGAGCTGGAAGATTCAGCAGCAGTGGCGGATTGCATAATTCGCAATTGATCACTTACCTGTGATGAATCAAGCTTGTTGTTGGTGATCATGGTGAATTCAAGCTTGATCGAGTTGATTGATCTTATAACTTCCTCAAGATTTAGGGATCTTTTGAAGAGAGAGAATCTGGTGAAATGTCCTCTATTTCTGAAGTGTACAGATGACAGAAAGAGATCGATGGTATCTTGTGCCTCTTCTGCAGCTTGTTTGAATCTTTTCTTGAGATTTCTAACTTGTTCGAGCTCATGTAGGTCTTGACCTTGGTCGATAAAAAGAATTTGGGTCATGGCACAAAGCTCTTCATAAAGCTGCTGGAATTGAGGCCTTTCATAGAGAATTGACGGGTTGTTGTTGATCAGGGGGTTATCTTTACAGTATATCAGCTCCTTCAAATTGTTCATGAACAACTGAAGACCTGCGTATGTCATCTCTCTCTCTCTCTCTCTTGAAAATTAAAGCAAGATGATGGCGTCTGCGTGGAGGTTAACAAAGTTGATTGGAGTTTGGAGTATGGTTTGACTTTAATAAAGTTGCGTGGGAAGTTGAAATCAGAGGTGTTTGTGTGTAATTATTTCTCCTGTCGCAATAAAATGTTTTGTATTTTAAATTGATTCTGCATATCTTAAAAGAAAAAAGACACGAGACTGAATTTCGGAATTCACTAAATTTGTATTCTATCTTTCTTCCATATAAGGATGGTAGGTGTTGGATTTTCAATGGCTCTTATTCCGGCTGTGTGGTGGCTAGATGACCCAAAGGGTGTAAAGACTATAAAGTCCAACAGCTGGACCCAGTGCATTAAGACTAGTATTATTGCACCTATTTGTGTCTTATCTTCTGGCAATTAATGTGAAATTCTATCTGCATTATTTATTGTTATTATTATTTTTTGTTAGTTTTCCTTCACCGGAGTTTTCAAACCGAGTTGGTTTATTTATCCCCATTGTCTCCTACCGTTTACAAGGTTTAATTACAAAAGAAATAATAACTAACAAGATCACTTACGTAAGTCATGTTGTTAGTTATTATTTCTTTTGTAATTAAAGAGTCACTAACACGTACGTTTAGCAGGTTCCTTAGGGAACGGTTAACGAACATAACAATGGAAGTAGTGACGGAAACGTCTGTGGCAATATCTCTGTTGATGTTCGTTGCAGATTTTTAATTTTTAATGTGTTTTTGAGTTGGTAATCCGTCACAAATTTCTAATTTTAAAATTTGTTTTTACTGCCAGAAATTAGTTTAAAAAAATATATTCCAAAACCAAATTAAATGTCACGAAAATATATTTTCTAAACCAAAATTCTTACAATTACATATTCCAAAAACGAAAACCATAGCTATTTAAATATCAGAACAATAAATATTGAATATTTATCGAAGTTCATTTATAAAGTTTAGAAGTAAAGAAGTGTAATTTGGTGGTTTATTTTCTCTCACCATCTTTAATATTTTGTTGAGTATCCTCTTGGTTTATTGTCATTTGGTCTCAGTTTCTGCACATCTGGTATCAACTTCTTCTTGTTGCCTGTTGGGTGTCAAGTAATTGTGTCTTAAAAGATAAAATGTCTTTTCCTTCATTTTCTCATGAAAACCCTCCATATATATGACCAGCTAATATGTAAACCAGACCATAAACACATAAATAGAGACACGATGCCACAGTAAGATAGATTTTCGAAGTACAATGCTTAATAGGAAAGTAGGATGTTATAATGTTCTAATAAAAAGATAAAAGTAGGATGCTATAATTCTCCAATAAAGTTCAAGTATAAATATGATAATTTTTGCGAGTATAATATTGATATACATTGTTAGAACAGCTGCAAGTATGATATCCTAGTCAAAGTATCAAAGTATAAACTATAAAGTCCTAATCAAAAGATTAAAACATATATGATCTATCTGAACAACAAAAGATCCAAATATGAACATATTATATCAACTTTCTGTTGGTGATTTTAGTGTCACTGGGCGCTTAAGTGTAATTAGAATTATCACGAATGCCGAAGGGGATTAATTACTGTATTATAATATAAGTTAGGTGGTGCGGAGTGCACATTTATATAAGATCGGTTTAATCCTGGAACGACAAAACGACGGGGTGGCGAGGAAAACCTCTTTGGATTTCAATTCAATAAAAAGTGAGAATTAATATGGTTTAATGGGTGTTTATGGTGAAACCGATAATTTCATGTCGGTTTTGAAAACAATTAAAACACCATAAAAAACCACTATTAATTCAATTTTAACCGTTATCATTAAAACCATTTAAAACTACAATTGTAATTTGGCTTTCCAAAGGAAGATGAATAGATGATGCATGATTTTGTGCACCCTCCTACATCATAACTCTCTAGTAATTTTGCTTTAGTTTTTGTGCCCAAACACCAAAGTGTCCTTGTGATCACCCCTTTGTGATACTCGGGTCAAAAAATCAATTCGGAAAGTGAACTTAATTACACAATCCACAAGAAATCCAGGATTCCATACCACCACTACCCTGTTCGTGACCGATACCCGATTCCAATAATCAAATTGATATTATTATTGGCGGTCATGTCTGAGTCAATCGAATATATGACTGTGATATTTTGCAAGCTAAAGAAGTTTGACGACAACGATTTCAGGTGTTGGCAGAAGAAAATGCGTTTTCTGCTGACCATGCTGAAGGTGGTTTATGTGCTATAAGTAACTAATTGTTATGAGTGAATGCAAAAAGAGAATTGTAAGTTGTTATCCAAAACATTGGTACTTCTTAGCTATTTTTGGGTCAAATGCAAGAAGAGCAATGTATTTTGTCGTTTTGTTTATTATAACATCCCACTTTAATGATTTTATAAGACATTTTAGTTTCAAAAATCAACCCACTGCATCTTTTTATTGTGCATTAATCTGCAATAATATGAAAAAAATGGAAACTACTTTGTAAAGGGCATTCAATTCAACACACAAGTTTAGCTCTAATGTTGCCATGTTTTATGATGAACTTGAAGTCATTTTACTATAAGTGGAGATACAAAAAGATCAATGGTCTATCAACAGTTCACTATCTACCTCTTAACAAAAGTGCGTTGGTAATTGTGGTCAATTGATATTTATGAATTCCGTTGGGTGGCAATTGATATTTATGAATTCTGTTGGGTGGCATTGCCACCTACAGCCGTTGGAATGACAAGCATGGGTTTTGAGGTCGCAAAGAGGCTTAACAACTTTAGTTTAACTATTTCATACACTTCTAGGAACAACAAACCTATTTCAAACACTTCTAGGAACAACAAACCTGAAGAGCACTTTGTTGTAATAAGGAGTTCTAGCAGAAAAGTAGCTATATTTTTCATTCTGTTGGGACATATTTTGGTGGTTTATGCTTTACATTTAAAAAGGCTTAATGTGTTGCTAGAAGACAAAGTGAAGTTCTCGGTTTAGGACCGAGAACATTGGGTCCTCGGTGGACTTGGACCGAAATCACCTTGTGATTTCGGTGGGCTTGGTTCGGTGGGCCTGGATTTCGGTGGACTTATTGTTTAGATGGGCTCTTGTATTAGGTCTTGTATATAAGGTCTTAATCGTGTTCTTTAGAAGTGAGTTGGTCGATCGGAGTGTTAGACGTGAATAAAACAGACAGAGAGAAGTCGATCATAGCATCTTATGTACCAGTCAATTATCAACTAAGCAGTTAATGCGGTCGAAAACCAAATAGCGGTCACCAAGCGCTATTTGATTTAGCGGTTTTCGCGGTGGTATAGCGGCGATATAGCGGTTTTTTGTAAACAATCCAACCAATACTCTATAACATAATAACCAAATCAAAAGTATACAAAATCTGGATTCCAAGCTTTAATTATAAACATTGATTACAAGCTTCAAGTTTCTAACAACATTCAATAAAACAACAATCATGTTTGAACAACATTCCAGTTCCTACAACTTTGAGATTCTCTTGAGCAATTTACCGAACACTTGGTGTGCAGACTACAAACCGGAATGAGAAGAGATGATTAATCAATGGCAGGTATCCCAAATGTGAAATATCAACCTGAAATAAACGATAGCTTAAATCAAATCAGAATTGTGAAATATCAATATGACCAAGTAACTTAATTAATCAAGACAAGAGAATTAAGGATGCATGGTATCGAAGGTTGCAATAAGACCTGCAATCAATTAATCAATCAAAAGTTGCAATCGTACCTGAAACCAAAAGATGCAATCAAACCTGTTGCTCGTAATTGATTCGATTGTTCCCCATAGCTAGCATATGGTACTCGGTTTTACTCAGTAAGCAATCAACCAAGTCGAACATGAAATCGGAAAGCTGCAATCGGAAGTCGAAGTCATTCAATCGCAAATAGAGACCGTCGGAAAGCTTGAAATCAAAACGGAACTCGACAGTTGAATCCCGATAGCTTCAATCGAAAGTTGCTGATCGAGAGTTGAATCCCGATAGCTCCAAGATGAAGTCGTAAGGTATTACCAGGATGAAGTCGCAAGGTATTACCAGGAAAGAAGTCTCGAGTTGAATCCCGATAGCTCCAAGCGATCAAGTTTTTTTTTCTTTCAAGTCATCCCACATCGCCTGTTGCAAAGAAACAAAGAGTGTGTCTCCTATTATAAATACCTAGCATATGTGGAGTCTTACATTCATTGAGCCATTTGTGATCGGGTCTTCACCTGATCTTAGAAGGCTTGGTCAAAAAAATAATTTTTTTTTCATTAGGTTAGCCTTTTAGGTTAACCTTGGTCAGAAAATTAAATTTTGGGTATGCCTCTTAGGTGAACCTTAGTCAAAGTGTTTAAGTTTTAATATAGCGTGGTAAAAGCGCTATAGCGTTAGGTAAAATCGCGTGAATTTGCGGTAAATAGCGCCGCTAATAGCGTTACCGCGATTTTGAAATGCTAAATGAGTTTTTTTCGCGGTTGAGTGGTGCTATACGCTATAGCGACGCTATAGCGCGCGATTAACTGCCCAGATTATCAATATAATTGAGTGCATTGGAGATTAACAGCATTTTTGTTAATTGCTTTGGATTCATTGCTTGATTAAGATTCTGCATTAATCGAGTAATTGGTTTGAAACCTGTTAGATCATAGGTTTTGGGACTTACAATTGGTATCACAGCTTGAAATTCGATTTTAGGCTGTTTGGTATCAATCCATTTCGAAGCAATTTAGTTGATTTTTGAAGTTTTGGTGCGTTTTTGGTCTAGTTGGGTGAAATTCACTGTTTGTGTTCTTCGTGTTTTTTGGGAAAAATTTGACTGTTCAGATATTTGGGATTTAAAAATTCGAGAAAAATCCGTGTTTTTGGCTTAATTTGGGTGTTCTCGGCGGCTATATCTGGCGTTTTTAGCGGCAGGTCAGAGTTCTCGGCTAGGTTTTGTGCGTTCTCGGCAGCACAACAGAGTTCTCGGCTAGGTTTTGTGCGTTCTCGACGACACAACAGAGATCTCAGCTAGGTTTTTTGGCATTCTCGGCGGCACAACAGAGTTCTCGGCTAGGTTTTTGGGGGTTCTTGGTGGCGGATCATCGTGGTTCTCAGTGTAGTTGAGCTTTCGGTCAACATTTAGGTCAAACTCCGGTTTTTGGTCAAGAGTTTCCGGTTAAAGTCTATTTTTCAGAAGTTTTTGATCAAAAGGTGCTGATTTTCTGAGCTTTCAGTCAAGGGACGTTGATTTTTTAAGGGTTCTCGGTCAACTCTATTTGCACATCAGACCTTTATCGTCGGTCAATAATGGTCTCCACCACTCCTAGCACCAAAGAGGTTAGTGAAATTTCATGCTCTCAAGCTTGTGTAGATAAAGTCAATAAATATCGTGAGAAAAATGACAAATTAGTTAGAGAAGTCTTTGGCATTATGAATGAAGTTTATAACCTTAAAAAGGGCCAAAACCTCTTAAATAAAAATTAAAGGGTCAAACCAAAGAGATAAAAAGAATTAAAGAAGAATACAGTGAAAAATGTTGTCACTGTCAGTTTGCTAAAGAGAATATTGCCAATTTAACTGTCGAACTTGATGCATTGAAAGCTAAATTTAAAGATGCTGATATTAATTTTAAAAAATTTGATGTGTCAAGTGCGATAGTTGAATCAATGATTGAACAACAACTAAAATGGCAAACTAAACAGGTAAGGGTCTAGGGTATAAAAGTGTTCCACCCCCTTTTAACGATAACTATACCCCAGCCCTTGAAACCAAAGAGACAGAGCAGCCCACTGTAACTGCTTCAGTTCGGACTGATCAATCCGGCCCCACTGAGAGTGTTAAGGTGAACGATACTAATGCTTCTACCTCTTGTGCGGATAAAGTATTAGTGGAAGATGGGAACGAGGAGAACAAAAATAATTCTATTTTGTGGAAAATTCTTCAAAAACTAATATTTTATTTTTCTGTTGCTTTTAATAATCATGTGGACCAAGACACCAAATCTATTGATCATTCAAAAACTCGTGGTGATGCTGCCTTGAATACAAATTCCAATAATCGTGTTTTTGAAAAATTTAAGCCATGAAAATTTGTGAAACAATCTGAAAATTGTGTGTGTGCTTGTGGAAACTCATTAAAACAACAGCTGAACTCACAATCTAGTTCACAGACTTCATTCGGACCAGGACCAAGTCCCAAAAATACTTTCTTGAAAAGACAAACATGTTTTAATTGTGGGACTCCTGGTCACATAGCTAGAAATTGTCCACATCATTCATACGTTCCCCACTATGGACAAGGTTGGAAGAACGTGCCAAGAGTGAGATCTTCCAAAAGAAATCCTTCGAGGTCACGTTCACGTAGTGGTGATTGGAATGCAGCCAAGGCCAATAATCAGGCCTCTAAGGACAAAAAGACTGATTCGAGAGATGGCTCTGCCAAACCAAAATTGGTGAGGTCAAACTCATCTCAAGGATCGTCTTCCATCTCACACTTACAATATAGGCCCAAATCAAAGGGCAGTTCTGTTCCAAAGACAAGTGTTGAAGCACCCATCTGGTTAAACAATAAGAGACTCAAGCCTAATTACAGATGGGTACCCAAAGGCCTTACTTCCAAATCACCTAAGTGTTCTGATAATTCTTCATATTCTTTATTTGATAAACAACATATGGTATGGGAAAGAGTATCACGTGTAGATAGTATTGGTCAACCCAGTTTCAAAATAGACTAGGTTCACATAACTAACTAATCCTGTATCTTGTGCAGGAGCAGCCATGGAGGAATATCATCAGACCTTGGTATGTTGATAATGGTTGTTCCAGGCACTTGACAGGAGACATCTCTCAACTGCAAGACATTCATAATTTTAATGGAGAGTATGTGTCCTTTGCGGGAGGGGGGAAAGGAAAGATCACACAAAAGGGGATCGTAACTAACGAGGTTTTTAAACTCAATTTCTGGACTATGGTTTGAATTCTCTTGACACTCCTATTTTTGTGTGATAATGATGTTGAATTTAATTTCGTTTCAATGACTGAAAAATCAATTTTTGTAAAATATGTAAATTTTTGTTTCTGGTTAAATTTGTTCATGTTTATTTTTCGCTACTTCTCCTCCATGCACAAATTTAGGGGGAGAACTAAAACCAAACAAAAACAAAAATTATAAAATTCAAAAAATTCCAAAAATAAGTTTTTCTTTTATATCACTTTCAAAAAATCAAAAAAATACGTTTTTAATCACCTTAGTTAGTTCCCTTTATGCACAAATCTGCACGATCGTCAATGTTCTTGATTTATACTAATCAGGAATACAGATCCAATCCCTTATGTCAATGATGTGTTTCACTATCACTGTGACTCACTAAGACATTGTCTTATCCTATATTATCAAGGAAGCACCGACTTATACCACTCACTGCTGAGATAAATCTCATGTGCTAAGGATTCTCATTGGTACACCACAATGAGTATGAAGCACTAACAACCTCTCTTGACCTCAAGTCTTCTAAAAACATAACTTCAAGACACCTTGAGTTAAACCACTCATTGTCGAGAGTTAGAAATTCTGAGCCGATGGTTAGATTACGTACCGTAGTCTATCACACGCATCAATCCATTCTTACCCACTCTATCTTCTGATGCAAGAAATAGACGATTCATCATTTAAAACCAAATGCTGATGATATTTCGAAACTCTATGTCTATGATCTTTGCTACAACACCAGTAGTAAAATTGAGGCATCAACAACCTTTCTTACCTACAAGTCTTCTAACTTAGAATTGTACGATTCATTGTACTATACCATACATTGATGACAATTCACAACTCTAGCCGATGGGTATATCTCGTACCGAGATGTATTTCACGCTCATACCTAACTGGCACTAGGATGGTACACTCCGCAGAGATTTAGATACCATTGAACGTCTCGCCAAGGGCCAAGTTAACTTGTTAACTGCATTGAGATCTTTGATCAAGGATGTGTAGGGCTAAAATCAAACAGCCACGAGTAGTTCTCCGATACTCAATCAATCGCAGTGTGTTCCTCCGTGTTCACATAGATACTGCGAGTAGTCTCCTCCTGAGCCAAGGCTGGGTCCTTGAACAACTGTGGCAAGAAGGGTCTTCATGACTCTGTGACCCACATGTACTTTTTGGTCATGGTTATTTTTCAAGATACGCCGGTAATAGACGAAACCAATCAAGTGAAGACTATCAAGTGATGGAACGAGAAGTGAAGTTTGTCTTTCAACACAACATTTCAACTCCGAAGCAAGGTGAAGCTATAATTGAAGTTTTGTGACAAATTGCGTTGAAGCCACCTCAAATCAATTTTGTTGCTATCTATAAACCTGATGAAGTGATCAAAAGGAGTCAGACTCTGCATGTTTGTCAATATATAAATTTAAAGGTTGGGAGTGCTGATTTATGAACCAATACAAGAAGTATCCACACCTAAGGAGCATTCAAAGTCAAATCAAGAGGAAAGCCCAACTACTAAAGATGAAGTTGTTCCTGCAGAAGATTCATATGTACATCTTTTAGCCAAGTCGTGTAGAGATCGAGGAAAGAACAGAAAGCCAAGATCAAAGGGAAGTTTGAAGAACAAAGAAAGCATTAAACCAAGGGGAGATTGTTGGGACATATTTTGGTGGTTTATGCTTTACATTTAAAAAGGCTTAATGTGCTGCTAGAAGAAAAAGTAGAGTTCTCAGTTTAGGACCGAGAACACCGTGTTCTCGGTGGACTTGGACTGAAATCACCTTGTGATTTTGGTAGGCTTGGTTCGGTGGGCCTGGATTTCGGTGGACTTATTGTTTAGATGGGCTCTTGTATTAGGTCTCGTATATAAGGTCTTAGTCGTGTTCTTTAGAAGTGAGTTGGTCGATTAGAGTGTTAGACGTGAATAGAACAGACAGAGAGAAGTCGATCATAGCATCTTATGTACCAATCAATTATCAATATAATTGAGTTCATTGAAGATTAACTGTATTTTTGTTAACTGCTTTGGATTCATTGCTTGATTAAGATTTTTCATTAATCGAGTAATTGGTTTGATACCTGTTAGATCATAGGTTGTGGGACTTACACATTCAATCCTTCCCAGTTTTCCGATGTCATGTTATGTAAAATACTTTTGGGTAAATATTCATACACCAAGGAGAAAAGTAAGTTGCTATAGTTTGCAGAAAAGTATGTTGCTATACTTTTAGACTTCAAAAGAACATATTATACCATAAAAAGTGTTGCTTATACTCTCGCCGCAACGCGCGGCTTAAAACCCTCGTTAAGAAAAAATATACATTAAGATCATCTAAACAAATACAAATACACTATATATATATATATATATATATATATATATATATATATATATATATATATATATACACACACACACACACACACACACACATATATATATATATATATATATATCCCTTAATATGAAAATACATATAAGAAATAATGTTACATCAGAAACAGAACTTACACATCGAATTACAAGGAGCATACCTCGAAGGACGCATCGTCCTAGTTTTGTACATCGAATATCTCCGACATTTATGATATATTTCCATGGACAAAGAAAGTAGTAGAATTTCGTTGCTGGAAATAACCGAAATGTGCATACCTTCAATGGTAGCATCCATTGAAGCTCAATTTTGAGTCTCGTGATCCAGAGGGAAGACAAGAATCTTAAAATTCGTTTGGATCATATGGGCAGATGCAACAGCAGTACGACAAGTCCCAGACAACTCCACAACCCGAAGCGTCGATATGTCTGCAAGCCCCGAAGGCATGGCCGCAAGCTGTCCACAGTGTTTCAAAATAAGTCGTTGAAGTTGATGAAACTGATTGCTAGCCGCATCCCAATGCACCAAATCTGTCTTCCCAATTTGAAAAACTCTTAGCTGACTAAAACTGTAAGAACCCAAAAATAGTGATAAAAGTATAAAATGAAAGTATTTGAAGTACTGGTTGAATTATATCTTAATAATAGAATTATTGTATAAAAAGAGCGAAAAAGGGTATTTCTGTCATTTTGGAATATTTAACCTAAGAATGAGATTTAAAAGTGTTAAAATGTCCTAAAGTGCAAAATAAGTTTACAAGTGGAATAAAGTTATAAAAATGTAGAAGTTCTTACAAACTAAGCATGTTATGTGCTATATTGAGAAAAATGGTAAAAAGGGGTAAAATGGTCATTTGACATACAAATGACTTCTAAGTAATGAAAATATGATTTTGGGGTTAATACGCAACGAAATAAACTTAAAAAGAAGAATTTTGGGTTTTTGGGACAGTTTTGCAAAAAAATGGAACTAAAGGGGCCAAAGTGCCATTTCTTGAAACTAGTGGGCAAATTAGTCTTTTGCCATGTTTTGGACTTTGATATAAAGTATTTTAGTGTTTGGGGGTAAAATGAAAGAAAAGAAACTTATAATGTTATAAAGATGTGTTTTTAAGCCATTTTGGGGAAAAATAGAACTAGATGGGGCTATAATGTAAAATGGCCAAGTATAAAAGGGGAAGAAATATCTCCCAGCTCTTAGAACACGGGAGAAGTCTCTGGAGAAGGCAAGAGGACACGGGTTCGCTGGATTCTTGAAGATTGGAAGCGTAAATGTGATACAAATCATTAGGAATTGAGGAATTCAAGCTCACATAAGGTTAGTAATTCAATTTTCAACCTAGTTCCTCGTGTGTTCTTCACGGGATAAGTTGGAAACTGAAATTTTAGTTGGAGTTCATATGGTTTTAATGATTTCTAATATCATACACATCTCATGAACTAAGAAACATGTTAAAATCAAAAGATATGGTTGAATTGGGGAAAATCATGATTTTGGTCAAGAACCCTAGTTCACGGGTCCTTGTGATCAAAGATGATTTCAGTGAATAAAGTGAGTTTAATATGATAGAATAGATGAAAGAAACTAGTATTGACAGTTAATTTGAAGTAATTTCAATTTTTGGTGTCAAAACTCAAAAAATGAAATTTTCATGAATTTGGATGGAATCAATGATTCCATGGTTAAAAGACATGTTTAAATGATAGGTTTTGGTCCTGGAATGAGTCTAAAATGATTAAGTGAGTCATAAAGAACTTAATATGAGAAATTAGTGAATTACAGGACAAAAATCGGACTAAAACTGGACTCTGCAGGTCATGCACGAGTCGTGCATTTTAACCCTTGGGTTTGCACGAGTCGTGCACTACCTGGGAACAAAAGAAATGTGCTTTAAAGGTGCACGAGTCGTGCTCTTTATAGAGCAAAATATGCACGAGTCGTGCTCCCAAAGCAGTGGCAAAATGAAATGCAATTTGATGCTAGGCCTATCCGTTTGATCTCCAATTGATACCTTAAGGATAATATGATATAAAAACATGGAAAATAATGTTAAATTGAGTGTATGACTTTACAAGGGTATAATAGACAATAATACACCATGTAAATGATAAATGAAAGTAGAAAAGAAGAGGATAAGTAAAATAATGAATGTCACAACCATATTGTGATATGAGTCTAGTAAGATCTGAAATTCAGTGGTCTATACATACTGTTAAAGTATAACATGTTATTAATAAAATGTGAATAAACTCCTTAGGTACTTAAGGAGTAAAAGATCATGAATAGGAGGGGCGGGGAAAAAGGATGGTTCTAGTTAGACCTCTCTAACTAGTCAAGGTGAGTAGTATGTGGATTTTCGAGTACATAGCAAAATGGGTTTTATACAAAGAAATGAATTTTACATATAATGTTTTGAGAGTCAAAATGGTTTTATGGAAATTGAAATGATTTAATGAAAATGAAAATGGTTTTATGGAACTAGAAATGATTTTATGAAACTGGAAATGATATTGTGAAACAGTAAGTATAATGTATACAAAAGATAAATGAGAAATACAGAGAATTAATAATGTGATAGAGCCCTATTGATGAGTTGAGAAGTATCTGGATAAAGACCACGACCTGCTGCGGTAGGGGTGACAAAAAGACACTACTGGGATGGTACCTCCCGTCGCGAAGTAGTTGTCTTACCTTGGTAGATGAATTCGTTTCATACTATTGAGGAAGTAGCTATACGGGTGCACTCGTATAAAACCTACGGGTGTGCTCGTAGGAATGTGCTCACTAATGAAAAGGAATACCTATGAGTGCGCTCATAGGAAATTAAGTAATTTGAAAATTTGGAATGTTTAAAGTATAAGAAAATTATTTTGGGTCTAAAACTCGTATTACTCACGAGACGTATGTCTTACGTATGTTTTTAAAATGCTATGTACTCAGGTAGCAAAAGAAAGGGTAGATGACGCGTTAAAGGAATAGGAGTCCTAGATTGATCAGAGTATGTACCTACTTCCTTAAATTATGGTAATGTATTGAGCTTGTGACACCCCGTATTGAAACTGAAAAATTTTTATGGGAAATTTAACACGTAAATTGTTTTATTAAAATGTTGTATATGGGACGGGGTGTTACAAATTTGGTATCAGAGCCATAGTTTAAGTGAACTAGGTGTCAAAACTTGAACCTAGACTTAAACTGTGTAGGAGTTAAGTCGGGTACATACCTAACCATGAGGTCGTAGGTAAGGAGAAGTGTGAGTAAATCTAAAACAGTGGAACGTGAGTCCTGGTGGTAAAGCTGAAAGCAAATATGTATAGGTGGTTATAATATTATGGGCCCGTACTATCATAATCAGAGGATATATATTTGAGTTTGGTGGAACCACACAGGAATCATGTGAATCTGTAAGGGATGAGTGTAGGAGGTTTGAGGGGTATAGGGTCGGTATATCTATGTAATAAAATCAAGTATGATTGAAATTGTTAAAGTATAATTGAAAAGTATTAAAGATGAAATAATAAGTATGAGGTATGAAGTGGGGAAAAACCCATACTCTATATGTGAATTATTATAAAGTATGAATGAAGAGAATTAAAATTAAGATAACAAGTGTGTGAAGGGTACTAAGGTAAAAATCCAAATATGTGGTTGTGATAACCACCCTACCATATGAAAAATAATGTAAAGTATACGTAATAGAACGTGAGGCAGTATAAAAGGAAACAGTAAGATAAACGTGACCAAAAGGTATAAATATACTGAAAGTTTTGAATGGGGAGAAATGGGGTATATAGTACGAATATCAAAGAAAGTGTATAACTGAAAATTCCGTTGTCTAACGGAAACAAATTATGACTATGGAGTAAAGATAAAAGTAGTGTCGTAGTAGTGACCAAAGAAATAAATATTGGGGAAAAAGAATATATATATATATATATATATATATATATATATATATATATATATATATATATATATATATATATATATATATATATATATATATATATATATATGAACAAAATTCCTATAAGAAAGAAGAAATGAGCTGGGTTTTGAAATCGATAGGTAAACCCAATAGTTGCATAAAAGGGTAAAGAATAAATATTGAGAAGTAATATAAAGTGCCTCCTAGGGACAATCAAGGAGCTAAAGTATGATTACTAAAAGCTGGGATCAAATATGTTATTATAAAATAAAAGTAAAATCCTTAATTAAGTATTAGTTAAGGAAGCAATAACAGAAATGACAACTTAGGAATGGGAAGTCGTGACTTCCAAACATGAATCAAATGTGATAAGTAAATGTATTTAACGGATGGAATAAATAACTAAGTCATAAATATAATGATGTAATGAGTAATCTAACGAAGTAAGATACACGAATGGGAAAGAAATAAAAAATGGAAACCTGGTAAAGACTATGATATTTCAAGTATTTTGCATTATTATAATGTGATTATGAGAACATGAATTAAAAAAAATGAGATTGAATGCCTAAACAAGTGTTAGGCGAGAAATTACAGATAAGACAAACGATGAAGATAGTGAGAGGAATATAAGGAGAATTATTAAAGAAAATGGTGACGAGAAAAATGGTTATTGAAATCAGATCTAGTGACTATATAAAATAAGTATAAGCAGAAATGTAAATGATAAAAGGATACCTGAAAGCATGTGAGAAAGATGACTGCGAGTAATAAATAATATGAGGTAATGAATAAAAGTAAATGTCTAGATAAGTATTAGACCAAGAATCAACGATAAGATAAGAACAATAATAAATAGACAGGAAGTTACCACTCCTGGATGTGAATGAATATAATCAGTAAAAGTATTCAAAGATTGTGAGAAATGGTCAGTACATGGTTAATACTGATGAAATATAAGGAATGGTGTATATGGGTATATATGTTTATAAATATAAAAGAATGAGTAAGTTGCGGGACATATATAAAAGTATACGGGTGATTATGAAATAGGTACCTTAATTAGAACATTATAAAGAATGAAGCAAAAAAAAAAAAGTGAGATAATGTATTTGGCATATAGCCCAAAATATAAAGGAACGAAAGATAACAAGAAAATAAATGAGAGTTGTGTAGTATCTAAAGATATATAAGAAATAAGTCTTATATGAAATATGAAAAATATGGTGTTGTAAGGAAATGTATAGTGTATACTGCATTAAAATACGAAAAAGGAAGGACTGTAAAGAAATGAAGTTAAAATGAAATGTTATCAATGAATGATAGTGGTGGTTGAGAGTAGTATCAAGTAATTGTTATGGAAAAAAAAATATATATATATAGTTGGAGTACTTAATTTGAGATCTTAAATCGAAAAAGAATCAAGTAAATACATGTGAGTATTATACGAATTAAAACTTGTAAATATGTGTAAGAAGTTATTAAGACAATGAGTTGTATATCATTAACAAGTTAGAATCATAATAAGACTAAAAGTATATAAAGTTGGTGATAAAATTCTTGACAACTTTTATAAGAGTCAAACTTAGAATATGTCCATAAAAATTATTTGAAGTATATTGAAATTAAGCTTGGAATTATGCAATACTATATGTAATAAACTAGGAACACCAAAGAATCAACGTGGTAAAGTCGGGGTGTAAAGTAGTAATCAAGAGGTAAAAGAGAAACAACATTTACTTGTAAAGGTCTAGAGTGGGACAGGAGTTTGAGAATTTAATTTTTGTAATCAAGAAGTTAATAAATATGGTTTGTAAAATCTAATTACACCACAAGATGATAATATCATGAAAAGTGTAATAAGCATGAAAATGTGAGTGATCATATACAAAATGCATGAGACATTATAAGTTGAAAAAAAAAGAAAATGGAACCAACCATGGTAAACAATTGGAAGACCGGTAGAGAAAAAATGAATGAAAGATAAAGTGCTAAACTAAGCACTAAAGTGAAAAATAAGTATTATAGGAAGGTATTAAGACATAAAATATTAATATGAGAATGGTACACAGGGTACCCAAAAAGAATGAAAAAAAAATGTACCTATAAAAGTATTGTAAAAAAAAAAATTTGAAGAACGAGAAAGACATATTTATATTGGTAAGAATAATGAATAAATGAGATCAAAATCTCATAAATAACAAAAGTGGATGAAAGGAGTAATTAGAATGTTAATACGTTGAAATGTGAAAGTAATACAAGTAAAGAGCGATATAGGGTAAGTAAATGTAAGAATAATGCATATAATGTACAGGAAACGAGTAAGTGGCACGTGAAATTGAGATTTCGTGAATTAAAGAACAAGAACGAGAGTAACGTTGGAATTATTAATAAATCAAGATACAAAAGTACCATAAGCACCACGGGATGCAAGATATGTATTCATGAGAATGTATGGAAGATAGTATAGAGTTAAATGAATCCTATAACTGCATAGTAAAGATGATGAAACTAAGAGTAATGAAGTTTGACAGTAACAATAGGTCAATTTCAATAAGTAAAACTGTATAAAAACTACAAGGCCAAAAAGAATGTATTATACATAAAAAAAGGAAACCTATGGATATCTAGTTACTAAAAAAATAAAAGGCGGTACGTCGTTCTGATTCCTCTGAAGTGAGAAATACGAATTCTCATGAGGGGTGTACTGTTTCGACAGATCTTGTCTCAAACGGAAAAGTGAGGATGTAAAGTGTAATAAAAGGAAGAGAATACATCTCTTATAAATAATAATAAGATGGGAGTTGTTGATAGAAATAGAGAAGAGTGAAAATAAATAAGTAATATTAAGTGAAAATGGAAAGGGTGTGGAGGTATTATAAAAGAAAAGAAAAAGGGGGTTGCTTACATAAAATGTCCATTAAGGGACAAAATTTTACAAAGAAAAGATTTTGTGAATATGAATTATGTAAAATTATATTTAATGGTATTTGGAAAAAAAAATTTCAAGTAAAGAATGTGGTGGGTATAATCTCACAGGTTTTAATAAAGATATGGGAAGAATTGTAAAGTAGAATGCTATTTTTGATAAAAGAATGGAAGTATAAAACTATTTTGTAAAATGAGTTTTATTGAGAGATATGGTATATAAATGAAATTAGATAAAGAAAAATGTAACTCGAAAATAGAGTATGAAGTATAAACAAGTAATTAAAGAGTTAAGAAAATGATTAAAAGAACCATAGGGAGATTTTGGTCACTTGATAACGGTATTATATAAGTTGTTATAAGTATTGTAGATAATAAAAAAAAAGAGAAATGTGACTAAGAAAGTATTTTGGATATTTGAATAAATGAAAAGACTCTATAGAAATATTCATATTATGTAAATTTCGAGAAGATTCCGAGGACGGAATCCTCTTAAGGAGGGGTGATTGTAAGAACCCAAAAATAGTGATAAAAGTATAAAATGAAAGTATTTGAAGTACTGGTTGAATTATATCTTAATAATAGAATTATTGTATAAAAAGAGCGAAAAAGGGTATTTCTGTCATTTTGGAATATTTAACCTAAGAATGAGATTTAAAAGTGTTAAAATGTCCTAAAGTGCAAAATAAGTTTACAAGTGGAATAAAGTTATAAAAATGTAGAAGTTCTTACAAACTAAGCATGTTATGTGCTATATTGAGAAAAATGGTAAAAAGGGGTAAAATGGTCATTTGACATACAAATGACTTCTAAGTAATGAAAATATGATTTTGGGGTTAATACGCAACGAAATAAACTTAAAAAGAAGAATTTTGGGTTTTTGGGACAGTTTTGCAAAAAAATGGAACTAAAGGGGCCAAAGTGCCATTTCTTGAAACTAGTGGGCAAATTAGTCTTTTGCCATGTTTTGGACTTTGATATAAAGTATTTTAGTGTTTGGGGGTAAAATGAAAGAAAAGAAACTTATAATGTTATAAAGATGTGTTTTTAAGCCATTTTGGGGAAAAATAGAACTAGAGGGGGCTATAATGTAAAATGGCCAAGTATAAAAGGGGAAGAAATATCTCCCAGCTCTTAGAACACGGGAGAAGTCTCTGGAGAAGGCTAGAGGACACGGGTTCGCTGGATTCTTGAAGATTGGAAGCGTAAATGTGATACAAATCATTAGGAATTGAGGAATTCAAGCTCACATAAGGTTAGTAATTCAATTTTCAACCTAGCTCCTCGTGTGTTCTTCACGGGATAAGTTGGAAACTGAAATTTTAGTTGGAGTTCATATGGTTTTAATGATTTCTAATATCATACACATCTCATGAACTAAGAAACATGTTAAAATCAAAAGATATGGTTGAATTGGGGAAAATCATGATTTTGGTCAAGAACCCTAGTTCACGGGTCCTTGTGATCAAAGATGATTTCAGTGAATAAAGTGAGTTTAATATGATAGAATAGATGAAAGAAACTAGTATTGACAGTTAATTTGAAGTAATTTCAATTTTTGGTGTCAAAACTCAAAAAATGAAATTTTCATGAATTTGGATGGAATCAGTGATTCCATGGTTAAAAGACATGTTTAAATGATAGGTTTTGGTCCTGGAATGAGTCTAAAATGATTAAGTGAGTCATAAAGAACTTAATATGAGAAATTAGTGAATTACAGGACAAAAATCGGACTAAAACTGGACTCTGCAGGTCATGCACGAGTCGTGCATTTTAACCTTTGGGTTTGCACGAGTCGTGCACTACCTGGGAACAAAAGAAATGTGCTTTTAAAGGTGCACGAGTCGTGCTCTTTATAGAGAAAAATATGCACGAGTCGTGCTCCCAAAGCAGTGGCAAAATGAAATGCAATTTGATGCTAGGCCTATCCGTTTGATCTCCAATTGATACCCTAAGGATAATATGATATAAAAACATGGAAAATAATGTTAAATTGAGTGTATGACTTTACAAGGGTATAATGGACAATAATACACCATGTAAATGATAAATGGAAGTAGCAAAGAAGAGGATAAGTAAAATAATGAATGTCACAACCATATTGTGATATGAGTCCAGTAAGATCTGAAATTCAGTGGTCTATACATACTGTTAAAGTATAACATGTTATTAATAAAATGTGAATAAACTCCTTAAGTACTTAAGGAGTAAAAGATCATGAATAGGAGGGGCGGGGAAAAAGGATGGTTCTAGTTAGACCTCTCTAACTAGTCAAGGTGAGTAGTATGTGGATTTTCGAGTACATAGCAAAATGGGTTTTATACAAAGAAATGAATTTTACATATAATGTTTTGAGAGTCAAAATGGTTTTATGGAAATTGAAATGATTTAATGAAAATGAAAATGGTTTTATGGAACTAGAAATGATTTTATGAAATTGGAAATGATATTGTGAAATAGTAAGTATAATGTATACAAAAGATAAATGAGAAATACAGAGAATTAATAATGTGATAGAGCCCTATTGATGAGTTGAGAAGTATCCGGATAAAGACCACGGCCTGCTGCAGTAGGGGTGGCAAAAATACACTACTGGGATGGTACCTCCCGTCGCGAAGTAGTTGTCTTACCTTGGTAGATGAATTCGTTTCATACTATTGAGGAAGTAGCTATACGGGTGCGCTCGTATAAAACCTACGGGTGCGCTCGTAGGAATGTGCTCACTAATGAAAAGGAATACCTATGAGTGCGCTCATAGGAAATTAAGTAATTTGAAAATTTGGAATGTTTAAAGTATAAGAAAATTATTTTGGGTCTAAAACTCGTATTACTCACGAGACGTATGTCTTACGTATGTTTTTAAAATGCTATGTACTCAGGTAGCAAAAGAAAGGGTAGATGACGCGTTAAAGGAACAAGAGTCCTAGATTGATCAGAGTATGTACCTACTTCCTTAAATTATGGTAATGTATTGAGCTTGTGACACCCCGTATTGAAACCGAAAAATTTTTATGGGAAATTTAACACGTAAATTGTTTTATTAAAATGTTGTATATGGGACGGGGTGTTACAAATTCCCCCACCAGGTGTCTCCCAGCGTTCTCCCACAAAGACATTGTCTCCTAACTTCAGAACCTCCAAGCCTGACAACTTCCCAAGAACCGCCATGCCTTCCCAATCTAGCATCGTGTGAAACATAGTAAGTCTCTTTAGTTTTGGTGAGAACTTATACCATTCAGGAAGGTTATGCAGTTTACCATCTAATGGTGGTGTTGGGTATGTGTCGTTCAAAAGTTTCAAATTCTCAAGGTGAGTTAGCCTTGTAATGTTATCAAACTTACAACAACCCTTTTTTCTTCCAAAAAGAGACCAATTTTCCACGAACGCTTGCAGATTAGGCCGGACATCTAGCACTCTAAGCAATTTAAAGCTCCTTGGAAAGTATGTTATCATATCATTAGGTAAAGTCTTTTCTTCTTTGGCGTAGCATAAGAAAGAGCAGACATGTGAAGGGTCGGGTTTTGAAGAAATGTAGTTAACAACTCGAGAATGGACACAAAGACGATGGAAGACATTTGGATCAACAGATACATAAGAAGACGGTTCTAAACCCTTGATCTCCTTGAAGAAATTTTCTTCTTCGGCTTGTTTGATACACATATCATGCAACATATCATGTATTCGACATGTTTTGATCCGACAATCTGCCCTTCTGTTTTCAACCGAAACAAGGTTCCTGTCTACAAGGTCCTGCAAGTTCTCTTCCGCCATCTCTTCTGGCTGGCGTCACCAATTTGCTGAATAAACCTCTGAGAAACCCAAATATGGATTAGTTTCCAAACAGGAATCTCAAAATCCTCTGGGAAAACACCAAAATATAGAAAACACGCTTTTAATCGTAAGGTAAATGGTTATAACTCAATGCTAATACATCCATACATTGGTTTACAATCAAGGCAGCTCGGGTAGCAAGTTCAACAAACTTCTTGAATTCCTCATCTTCGTAGCATCATCTTCTGCATCAACTTCATCATCACTTGATTTTTCTTCAATAACCCTTGAGCATTTAGTCATGAGAGTAGATGCTCTGCCCCTTCAACTTTCTTTCATATATCTCTGTTTTTTGTCTTATTTGTGCCTTTTTTTGTTCATAATTTCTCACATTCCTAAACTGGTTAGGAAGATTCGGGTTTTGATATTCTCACTATTCTTTAGAATATCGACATGATGTTCCTGACGCTCATCTTAAGAGTAAATGAACTTATGAACAACGATTGTATTAGTATTGATAAACTTTCTCAGATCATTCACCAGACAGTTAAAACAATTGAATGTATTTGTGAGGGATTCATTCTTCAAGGAAAAAAAGTATGCATACCTTCTAATCAGAGAGTTCTTATTAGCAAGACTTCATAGGTGACCTCAGGGTTGTAAAACTCGGCCAACTCGGCCGAGTACTCGGCGAGTTACTCGGACTCGGCACTCTGCTAGGTCAAGTTTAGCCAACTTGGTAAAAAAACTAGGAATTGGTACCAACTCGGCCAAAATTCGGAAAAATCGGCCCAACTCGGACCAAAATCGGTCCAAAATCACACTAAGATGAACCCACTCGGTTTAGTGAATAGCCAGTTCAATGAAACCAGCCGATTCAGAGAAAGAACCAGATTCTTACTCCAAAGCCAATAAAGGCGCATCTATTTATAGACTTCATTTGCCCTCTTTTTTCTCTCCCTGGCCGATGTGGGAAACGCTTCAAAGCCAATAAAAGCTTTCACTTATTCTTCCGGTTATTCCTTACACACAAACAATACAATAAATTCACATGACACAATTAATACATACTAGGTGAATCCCCGCACGTTGCTCGGGAATACAATTACATAATTAAAATATAAATAGATTATATATTATTCAAAGTAACAAATAACTGTTTTCTTTGTAGGCCGTTGTACGAATTTACATAAATTAAAATATAATTTTGATAAATTAGTTATAAGCAAGTTGAAAATTGTATTAGAATTATAGATTGTTATAAATACAATATTTGTCATTAAGTATGATAAAATAATTCTTAGATAATAAAATATTGTTATTATTTTGAACAATATGATAATAAAATTCTCGTTCATCATGAAATTTCATGAGATAAATGATATTTTATGTGATGAGATTTAATAACTACAACTATTTTATGTATTCTTCACTTTAAATTATAATTATTATAAAATGAATATTTTAATTGTTAGTAAATTTTAATAGCTAACTTCAGGACAACGTGTTTTATTTTAAATAATATAAAGTTCAAGAAACTAAAACAATATAGAAAATATCGAGAATCGAAATACATTACATAAGATTTGAGATATGTTTATCTCGTTCGTAATATATATATATATATATATATATATATATATATATATATATATATATATATATATATATATATATATATATATATATATATATATATATATATATATATATATATATATATATATATATATATATGATATCAATTTATCTAATGATGTAATCATAATATCTATTTTAAAATGTGCATAATCCTTTTTAGTTTATTTAGTTACATGTTACAATATATCAAATTTCTGTAAAAGAATAAAAATTAAAAGTCATTATGAATTTTTTCTCGATTTTGACACTGTATTTTTAGTTTTTGCAATTAAGTTATTATGTTTTCAGAAAATTGCAATTAAGTCATTATGTTTTCCAAAAAGTTGTGAAAATGACCATATGACAGGATGACAACAAGTTACCAGGTCATATGGTCAGATTTGCAATTTTTCAGAAAACCTAATGACTTAATAGCAAAAATAAAAAACATAGTGTCAAAATCGAAAAAATCTAGAAAAGTTAGCGACTTTTATGAAATTTACCCTATGCAATTTATACAACTTAATCACTTTACATGCCTCATACGTGTCCAAAAAAGTAAATTTGTTGTTATCTTAGATAGTTTACCCTAACAGCCCTACAAAAAAAAAAAAAAACAACGTTCAATGCTACAAAAAGTAATATTGTCACAAGTAACATTGAACTTTGATTTTTTTTTTTTTGGACTTTTTTGGGGCTGTTAGGGTAAACTATTTAAAGTAACAACAAATTTACTTTTTGGACACGTATGAGGCATGTAAAGTGATTAAGTTGTATAAATTGCATAGGGTAAATTGCATAAAAGTTGCTAACTTTTCTGGATTTTTCGATTTTGACACTATGTTTTTTATTTTTGTTATTAAGTCATTAAGTTTTCTGAAAAATTGAAAATGACCATATGACCTGGTAACCTATTGCCATCTTGTCATATGGTCATTTCGCAACTTTTTAGAAAACATAATAAATTAATTGCAATTTTTCTGAAAACGTAATGACTTAATTTCAAAAATAAAAAATGCAATGTCAAAATCGAGATAATTGGAAAAGTTAATGACTTTTATGCAATTTTTTTGATATGAAATGAAAATAAATATGATCTTGTTTGGCTTATTAGTCTCTCGAGTGTAACTTTCAAGGAAACGAATATGGTAGACGTCAAATTGATCTTGCTTCTATATAATTGAGTCTTCCAAATTTTTATCTTCCTCGTCCTCGTTCAATATGAATACATGAAATATCTCTCGGATGTAACTTTCAAGGAAACGAATATAGTAGTAGTCGAGTTGATCTTACTTGTATAGAATTCCATCTTCCAAAATTTTATCTTGCTCTTCCTCTTCCAAAATTTTACATGAACTCCAATGTGGAGTTTTATGTTTTTCCAAATCATTATTTTCTCACTATTTATATCTCTATATAAACCAACTAACCAATTAAATACAATAATTACTACTTAATACCCATAAGCTATGTAGTTAATCGCGCCGGTATAGCGCCGGTATAGCGGTTCGCGGTGGTCAGCATAATCGCGGTTCAGTTTAGCGGTGGAAAATAGCGGTACCGGTATAGCGCCGGTATACCGCCGCGATTTACCGCGATTCACCGCGATTTACCGCGATAATGACCGCGATTTACCGCTATTATCCGGGTGGAGGATTTTTTTTTTTTTTTTTTTTGATACTTTGACATTTTCTATATTAGAATGTTATATTATGTGACTTATTTCTTAAATTAAGCATTATGTGATGTTTTTTGAATGACTTTTATGATATTAATTTTACTAGTAATAGTCTAATATATAAATTCTACATATTACTATATCACCGCTATACCACCGCGAGAACCGCAAAATTAAATATCGGTAGGTTAGCGCGATTACGGTTTTGACCGCGATAACTGCATAGCCCATAAGTTAAAAAACTTTTCACTTATAGTGATTAATATTTAGTATAAATTATCAAAAGTAGTATGACAATACATTTGAAAAGTCATTGAAGTTTCAAATGAATGTGGTTGAAGTATTTTAGCCTTTTTTATAATATATATATATATATATATATATATATATATATATATATATATATATATATATATATATATATATATATATATATATATATATATATATATATATATATATATATATATATATATATATATATATATCCAACACACTCACTAGCTATATATAACACATAACACAACACACGCCACTAACTATATATAATACAATACACACACTACCTATATATAATAAGCATAAAAATATACTTCAAAATATAATACACAACACACACACACACACACCACATAACTAACATATGCTTGTAACAAGAATATATATATATATATATATATATATATATATATATATATATATATATATATATATATATATATATATATATGTATATGTATATGTATATGTATATGTATATGTATATGTATATGTATATGTATATGTATATGTATATATATATATATATATATATATATATATATATATATATATATATATATATATATATATATATATATATATAGTCATGAAACAGTGCTTACCTAGTACTCACCAAGTACTCCCCGCCTAGCCGATTACTCGCGACTCACTAGTTCGCCGGCCTGGTAGCGCCTAGCGATATTTGCAACATTGGGTGACCTTCAGTGTGTCTTGCATCTCTTTAGTAGAGATAGATACCTTTTTCAACAAGACGATATATACCTTTTTCAACAAGACGATATATCTCATATAGAAAAAGCAACGCAGATTGCAACTATCCATTATTAATCAAGATTTACCCTTTGTGTCTCGTCTTCACTCCACATATGCATAGGGCACACTGAGTTTGTAGAGGCTCATTAGGTTTGGAGATTGTTCTCATTGGAACTTATGGTCCGTAGGTTAGGGTGTCCATAATGTATATGTCAATGGTTTGAAGAACCATCATGGTCTTGCTAAGCCACATTGAGAAGTTACTTTCTTCAAATGTTGGACATTTGTTTAAAGAGTGAGATTGGAAGGAGGTGTTTGAAGAACTTGATGAATCTATTGAATGAGTATTAAGAACATATCAGTTTAGAGAATTCTAAAGTATGCTTTGATACCAGTTGTGGGTCCCTTAACATATATTCAATCAAACTGAATATCATGAACAAGTAATATGAAACTAAATCTTTTTTTGATAAGAAATAATTTCAAGTACAACAAATATTCAAAGAACAAACTCTGATTAATTACACACTCTTGAATACCATTCACATAGAATGGTATCTACTATATAAAGACTAGGTATATCAAGACCATTTATATTGTATATATCTAGTCTTTGAAGATCATGGGGTCTTTTCTTATCTTCATTAACTTTATCTTCATTGGCTTGCATCACAAACATATCGAATTTTGACTTAAAGGACAAGTCACGCTGAAATACTCTTCATCAGCACTTGCGAAGTCATTAGCACCAAAGATTCCAGCGTGAAATTGTTATCATCAAATCAAAGAGTCTGACTCAATAGTATCCATATAATCTTAAACATCATTAAAACCAAATAGCAAATAGTTTCCTTTATAATAAATTTTTTTAAATAATCATGATCATGACTAAAAGATTAAATCACATTTAATTCTCAAACAAATGTATTTTAGTTTTTACATCATATTTATAATCATTTCCCTCTTCGTCTCGATTACCTTCTCCATGATGCTATTTCTGAAAGCTTTTAACCTAGAATTTAGTGAATCTAAATGCATATTTGGTAAATTTGGAGTTGTAATCTAAACACATCCATCAATATATTAAATAGTCTTAATTTTCTCTACATTTCAAGTTCAAAGATATCTGAGTAGTTATTTTACAAACGACAAGCAACTCGATCATTGATGCCATTTCATGTAGGAGGAACCGAATAAATATCGTACTCAATGACATTCATATTTTAATAGGGATGAGCAAAACCGAACCATAAAACTGAGAAACCGACAAAAACCGAAACTAAAACAGAAACCGACGGTTTGGGTTTAAGATTTTCAAAACCAAAAAATTTCAGTTTGGGTTCAGTTTCACCCCAAAACCGACCCACTAAAACCGAAAGCGACCCAACCCAAAAATATTTAATATATTATTAATATTTGATATATATTGTAGTATGTTATGATATTGATTTGGCCAAGTTAATGTGACTTGTATGATGTATCGATAATGTAGATTGACATGTTTCTAGTTATTCTTCCATCTCCTTCATCGAGTTTCTAATATCTACTTGAATGCACCAATGACTACATCAGTATGTTATTGCTTATAGAGTCAATTGTATAAAAATGTATCCGATTAATATTCCCTGTAAATGATGACTAAAAAGAATTGGTAGAATGTGTTGAGTATTTTTCTATATTTTTTTATAATTACGGAAAATGGGTTTAAACCCAAAACCCACGAACCCATGTATTGAAACCGAAACCGACCCAAAACCGACTTTAGAAACCGAAAACAAACCCATTCAAAAAACCGAAATCGATGGGTTCGGTTTTACCCCAAAACCGACCCATGCGTTCCCCTATATTTTAGGTACGTTAAATGACTCCGCTTGCCATCATGTTTGGTTTGTTCTTTATTCTTATTTTTCGAGTCTATGAAATAGTGGTTTTTTGTGAGATGTGTGTACACTGTACATTGCTATTATAGGTGACAATTTGTCTATTATAAGTAACAAACTGTTATGAGTAAATGCAAAAAGAGAATTGTAAGTTGTTGTGAGTAAATGCAAAAAAGAGAATTGTAAGTTGTTGTCAGCTATTTTTGGGTAAAATGCAAGAAGAGCAATGTAGTTTTGTCGTTTTGTTCGTTATAGCATCCACTTTAATGTTTTTATACGACATTTTAGTTTCAAAAATCAACCCAACACATCTTTTTAATTTTTTCGCACTAAACATTGTGCATTAATCCACAATAAAAGGAAAAAAAAATGGAAACTACTTCGTAAGACCATCTCCAGTCCACCTCTATTTTTTACTCTATTTTTAAGTAAAAAATGGTGTAAAAAATAGATCATCCCCAACCCACCTCTATTTTTCACACTATTTTTACTTTATAAGGTATATTCCTATCATATTCTTTTTTCTTCATTTATAAAAATTGTCAAAATCTCTCCTTCTATTTATTAACTTTTAAATATAATTACTCTGTCTTTTTGTTGTAATAATATTCTAAATTATGTTATCAAGACCTTAATAACAAAATAATCTATTCGTATATAATTAATTTGAAGAAATTATGATTTTATTAATAAAAAACTTATTAAATAATAAAAGTACATTTATAATACACTCTTAAATAAATATTATACATGCATTTATAAAAATCTTACACATACATTTGAAAAGTTAAAACATATGTATGCGGTCGAAAAAATTTCTCATAAATGGTCGACTAACGCCTTCCGGATATTGAAGTGAGCTTCTTTATTTTTAATAAATTTATATCGAGCAAGAAATTGTTAGAATCAACCATCTTCATCTATCATTATGTCAACCTCTATCGGCGACACTTCTCTCGCTATTTCAATTGTTGCGTTAAAATCACGTTCATCCTCAATTATCATGTTATGTAAAATAATCCATGTGGTCATTATGTCATGTAATCGTGTTTTAATTTTTTTTAAATATACGTAAATTTTTATATGAATACGATATATAAATATTCAATTTTAATAATTATAATTAAATAATATCTTTTAATATATAATATGATTGTAAATATTTGTTATAATATTTAAATAAACTAGAAATGTATAAAAATAAAAGCTAGAGGACTAAAAATGACAACTGAAATATTAACTCTATAATTGGTGTAAATGAATAGTATTACTCTATATTTGAAATAATATTATTCAAATACTCAAATATAGGGTTTGTTATGGAGTAGTGTTGGAGCAAAATAGAGTAAAAAGTAAAATAACTCTATTTTTAGAGTGAGGTTGGAGATGCCTTAAAAGGCATTTAGTTCGTTCAACACATAGTTTTAGCTCTCATGTTACCATATTTTATGATGAACTTGAAGCCATTTTACTGCAAGTTGAGATAGATAAAGATCATTGGGCTATCAACAGTTCACTATCTACCTGTTAACATGTTAACAGAAGCATGTTGGTAATTGTTGTCAATTGATATTTATGAATTCAGCCACCTGTTGGACTGTTGGACTGGGAAACATGGGTTTTGAGGTTGCAATGAGGCTTAACAACTTCAGTTTAACTATTTCATACACTTCTAGGAACAACAAATTACCCTGAAGAGCACTTTGTTGCAATAAGGAGTTCTAGCAGAAAAGTAGCTATATTTTCCATACAATCTTTCCCAAGTTTCCGCTGCCATTTTTTTTTTTTTTTTTTTTTTTGGAAAAGGGAAAAGCCTCCCAACAAATTTATTAAGAAACGAAGAAACTTACAAAGACACAACACAAACGAAACTAATTCATTGAGACATGCCTCAATGAATACCTAATCCAAATATCAAACAAATACCAAACAAATAAGGAAGGGGAAATAAACACATTAGACCCCTGAGTATTCAGTAAACAACCATCGTCCCACTTGAACCTAGAGGTGCACAAAAGCCGGTTAAAAACCGGTTTTTAAAAAACCGGTTTTTTTAAAAACCGGTTTCGGTTATAACCGGTCCAGTCAGCCCAGTCAATGCAATCTTTTGCAATTAGTGGTCCACCAAAGATTCGGCCGGGTGTCAGCCCAATCAAAACAATCTTTGGCCCAGTCAATGCATTTAGTTTGCCGACCCAAAGAGACAATCCGGCAGTTGGGGGCCTACTTCCAAAAATCATTGAGAAGCCCACGATCCCTCCGCAAAGCAAGCCCATCCTTAGTCCGCTTGCACCCAACGCAATGAGAGACCAAAAACGCAAACTATGAGAAATTATCAAAAAACTTAAAACCCCAATTATATTTTAAACCTAATAAACTTTGCCGGATTAAATGACGCCGCGTCCGCCAGATAAAAGTAAGCACCAAAAACGCAAAGTTGGAATGGTCTTTAAATCCCAAATTATCCCAAATAATTGTCAAGGCACAATCGAGAAACCAAAGATCAGAATTATAAGTCTTCGAAAATTTAAAAACCCAAAAGTTACTCTTATGCAATCAAACTCAGACCACATCATCAACTGCGTGTCAGCATTAATTGTAGGCCACCACTTGATTTTGACAAAAACGGTGTGCCATTTCCACTAACGACGAAAGGAGACTAAAATTGCAACTTTTAAAATTCTAAACTTTTCCAAACTTTCACAATTTCTCCGACAATCAAAAATATGGTGACGGTAAGCGGAAATGGATACGTGAAGGGAAGAAAGGTCCTTAATTGCAACTTTTAAACCCATAAAATAACCCAAAGTCTTATAAATATTCATCTACCCACCATTGAGAAGCCGGCTAGCATTCTTGGCATTAAATGCAATAGGGGCCCACGTACTCACAAGGGCAAAAGGGTAACTCGGCATCCTCCAATTGCAAACAAGGACCAACATCGCAAAAATAGAAAGAATGGAAAAGATCAAACTATCCAAAGATTCCCATAACTCGCCAAGTAAAAACCAAAAGAGCGCATTCATCGAACACGATGGGAAATACTTTTGGGGAAATATTCATACAGTGAGGAGAAAAGTATGTTGCTATAGTTTGTAGAAAAGTGCGTTGCTATACTTTTAAACTTCAAAAGAACATATTATACCATAAAAAGTTTTGCTTATACTCTGGCCACAACGCGTGGGCTTAAAACCCTCACTAAGAAATAATATTCATTAAGATCATCTAAACAAATACAAAGATACAATATATATATATATATATATATATATATATATATATATATATATATATATATATATCCCCTAATATGAAAATATACATCAGAAATAATGTTACATCAGAAACAGAACTTACACATCGAATTACAAGGAGCATGCCTCGAAGGAGGCACCCGTCCTAGTTTTGTACTTCGAATATTGCCGACATTTATGATATATTTCCCTGTACAAAGAAAGTAGTAGAACTTTGTTGCTGGAAATGTCCGAGAGATGCATAACTTCCATGGTAGCATCTATTGACGCTCAATTTTGAGTCTCGTGATCTGGAGGGAAGACAAGAAGCTTAAAATTCTTTTGGATCAGACGGGCCGATGCAACAGCAGTATCACAAGTCCAAGACAACTCCACAACCCGAAGCGTTGGTATGTCCCCAAGACCTGAAGGCATGGCCGCAAGCTGTCCACAGTGTTTCAAACTAAGCCGTTGAAGTTGAGGAAACTGATTGCTAGCCGCATCCCAATGCACCAAATCCGTCTTCCCAATTTGAAGAACTCTTAGCTGACTAAAACCCCCACCTGGTGTCTCCCAACGTTCTCCCATAAACGCATTGTCTCCTAGCTTCAGAACCTCCAAGCCTGCCAACTTCCCAAGAACTGCCATGCATTCCCAATCGAGCATCGTATCAGATATAGTAAGTTTCTTTAGTTTGGGTGGGAATTTATACCATTCAGGAAGGCCATGCAGTTTACCATCTAACGGTGGAGTTGGGTATGTATCGTTCAATAGTTTCAAATTCTCAAGGTGAGTTAGCCTTGTAATGTTATCGAACTTGCAACTACCCTTTTTCTCTTCCAAAAGAGAGCCCAATTTCCCACGAACACCGAGTTTTTGCAGATTAGGCGTCCGAGCTAATATCACATCCGTACAACTATTTGGCGACACTTTTGACATGGTTATGAGGTTTTCGTTAACCAAAGGATCTGTAACATTCTTTCGTGATTTTGAAGATGGTGTGGGCAAATCACTAGCTGCATTTGTGTAAACATGCCTCAACTGCAACAATTTCCAGAGATCCGCTTGAACATTAATGTTACGAGACGATGTCTCTACAATAAGCGTTTGTAGGTTCCAGAGGTTAGAGATGGCTGCAGGAAGAACCTTGAAACTTCCTAACAATGCAACGTACCTCAAATGAACGAGTTGGATGTTAGGGAAACGAGGGAAACTGATAGGCCGGACATCTAGCACTCTAAGCAATTTAAAGCTCCCTGGAAAGTATGTTATCAGATCGTTAGGTAAAGTCTTTTCTTCTTTGGCGTAGCATAAGAAAGAGCGGACATGTGAAGAGTCGGGTTTTGAAGAAATGTAGTCAACAACTCGAGAATGGACACAAAGACGACGGAAGACATTTGGATCAACAGATACATAAGAAGACGGGTCTAAACCCTTGATCTCCTTGAAGAAATTTTCTTCTTCGGCTTGTTTGATACACATATCATGCAACATATCATGGATTCGACATGTTTTGATCCGACCATCAGCCCTTCTATTTTCAACCAAAACAAGGTTCCTGTCCACAAGGTCCTGCAAGTTCTCTTCCGCCATTTCTTCTGGGCTGGCGTCACCAATTCGCTGAATAAACCCCTCAGCAACCCAAATATGGATCAGTTTCCAAACAGGTATCTCGAAATCCTCCGGGAAAACACCAAAATATAGGAAACAAGCTTTTAAATCGTAAGGTAAATGGTTATAACTCAATGCTAATACATCCATACATTGCTCTTGTTCCATGGCTACATAAGTACTCACCTTCTCTTTCACTTTCTCCCACCAACCGCGTGTTTTATCTTTCTTTCGAAGGATTCCTGCAATCACCACAAGCGCAAGAGGTAATCCGTAGCATTTCTTTGCAATTTGCTTCCCTAGATTCTCCAGTTCACTGGAACAACGGGATCCTTTAGGGAAAACCTTGTTCTCCAAAAGCTCCCAACTTTCATCATCTGTCAAGAACCGAAGCTGATAAGGTGGGAGATTCGTGTTGGCGTGTAGGGCTACATCCTTGTTTCGACTGGTCAACAAGATTCTACTCCCGTTCTTGGTATTGGGAAACACCATTTTTAGATCCTTCCATGCCCTTTTGGTCCAGACGTCATCTAACACGATTAGGTACCTCCCATCTTTCAATTGCCTGTGCAATTCTTCAGCTATGGTGTCATCGCTCCACCGAGATGTATCTTTGTTTTCTCGAGTAACATCATACAAGATTTTTTGAAAAATTTCTCTTCTACTATAAACTTGTGAAACATAAACCCAAGAGCGAATGAAAAATTCATATTGAATCGATGAGTCATTATAAACTTTTTTAACAAGAGTTGTTTTACCTAAACCGCCCATACCCACGACAGAGATCACTTCCAGCTCCTCTGTCTCCGCCTTGAGCCACCCCACAACTTTTTCTGCTTCTTTGTCGAAACCCACAACGTTATCCTCCTCCACAGATGGAGGGGACCTGTTAAACGCCTCTGTATTCCTGAAAACCTCGCTCGCGAACAATTTATTATCGTAGATCTCCTTCACGCGCCGCCGTATATCCTCAATCTCCCTTCCAACACTTCGGAGTTTCATGGGGTAATCTGTGAAATGAAGGGCTTTCTCGAGACTAGTTCGAGATTTTTGGATGGATGCGTGGAAGACGTACATATCCACAATGTCTTCAGCTTTATAGACTTCGATTCTGATGCGTCTGACAAGTTCTTTGACCACGGCGTGCTTGCTCCGGCTCTCGGTGGTTTCCTTCACGAAAGCAGCCAGTAGACGGAGGTCGTTGCACAGAGAGTCGACTTGGTCTTTGACGCTTGAGATCAAATTGGCGTTGTAGACCAACAGTTGTTTCAGATTTCCCAGCAGAAATTCCACAGCCGCGTCCGCCATTAAAATTTTGAAAAGAATTTAGTGGCTTCGGGGAGAAGATGTACAGCTCCAAGAACAAATTTGGTTTGGCAGATAACTTGTTAGAATTACTTGGAAGAAATGTTGAAGCATGTTCGTAGACAATTCAGTTGACCGTTGACTCTGCTTATAGTCGTCCAACCGGCCTGCTCCGAAATTCCAGTGAGGAATAAATTCATCTGTGAACGGTATTGGTAAAAAAACACAATACACTCACAATATGATTTTTTTAAGATCATGAATAATTCTGATAGGGTTTGTTTTTTTATTTTTTTGTTTTTTGATTTTTTTCTATATTTTATCTATTTTTTGATTTTTTTTCCTTTTTAGTATAGTATTTAATTTGTTTTATTATTATTATTATTATTATTATTATTATTAGAAAAATAATAATAGTATATTTAACTTTTATAATTTTTACATTTTAGTAACAATAAAACGATATTTTTTTAAGTAATTACGACACAATAAACGACGTTTATAATTTAATAAAAATATGTCAAATTATATCAAAACCGTTATGTTAAATTCGAACTAATGTATAAAAAATAACAAAATAAATAGTAATACTAAAGAAAAGTTTGTCTTTATTAATCAAGGTTAATAAATAGTTTAATATTACAATTGTGTGGTGCGTTATCTGGATAACGAGCATAAGCATTTATTCGAGCAGCATACAATGTTTCTCATTCAACAGAATATTCTTATATGTATGCACGCACAAACCTGGACAAAATAGGAGGCATTGGATATGCTCATTGTAAATCAACAGTCAGATAATGGTTACCGTAAACGTTGGCGATAACGACATATGCAGGATTTGGGATGTCTAGCGGGCCATACCGAAGTGGGAACCACGTTGAAGAACCACTGTTTCTTAGGAAATTAATGATAACACAATATCTATTAGCGAGGAGAATACCAGTGTTGGGCATTTGCAACCAATATTCACGTCCTGCAAAACCCAGTCCAGAGAAACTCAACGAGTGACTTATGCGGTTTAAAATATCACCGTAAATCATGGCATACTCTAGATGGTGTTATTAACTCGTTGCATAGCTCATACCTAATTTATTGCCAAGAATGTTCATTACCACTAAGAGAAACTGATATCGCCCGAACTCCACAATTTCCATCTCCATCCACGTTTATAATGTGCCCGACGTATTTGGAATTTCATTTATAAGTGGGTTTGAAGTATAAATTGGTGGTTCTTGGTTGAAGAATGAGTTAGACATCAGAGGTTCTCGAAATTCTTGGTTGAATAATGAGTTAGACATTTGAGGTTCTCGAAATGAATATGTGTTATGCCTCTCTGATTCCCGATTTATGTCATGCCAATTAGTATCCATATTATCTTATGTATACGTTAGTGGTTCTTGGTTAAAGAATGAGTTAGACATCAGAGGTTCTCGAAATGAATACATGTTATGCCTCTCTGGTTCCCGATTTATGTCATGCCAATTAGTATCCATATTATCTGATGTATATGTAGAAAACTACGTCTACGAGGATATTGAGTTGGTGGGGGTTGGGTGTTTGTAGGGGTGGGGTGTTGTCGGCAGCTTCTTTTGACTTTTGCTTGCGCAACCATGGACGTCCACAGGTATTTTTGTGAACATCTGGATCAGCAACCGTTGTTGTTGATGGAAAAAATGTGTTCCGCATTTTTCTTATATAATTTCGTTTTCCTTCATCTGATTGTTTAACGTAGCTTTCTTTGAACAATCCCATGCCCTCTTCCAAACCAAAATCAACATCTTCATTGGTAACTACAACATTAACTAAAGCGAGCTTTTTCCAAAATTTGTCAACAGTCGCTAGTCTTATCGGTTGGTGCGCAGCCAAGTAAATTACAATTTCATGCGTACAAGGTAACCCACAACTACGACGCAATTCACAACCACATTCGTCCTCAGTTTTTTGTCGTACATCAGGCCAATCCAACTCTTGTCTAATTTTTTCTAACGCGTGGTGTGAAACTCTTGCACACAAACCTTTAATTGGTTCTATATTGTATCGACGCAGTAACTTAGTTTGGTTTGTTTCTAAATGATCTTTTATTGTTGTATGTTGTGATGCCACTACCTTTTCAATACAGTTAAAAATTTATTTAAGTCGGCATGTTGTGTATTCAAGAATTTTTTCAACTTTGCATGTTGACTTTCAACTCTATTGTTCGTGTGGTTGTGAAAGTTTAAACTTTGGTTAATCCAAAATGATACAAAGTTCTCCTTGTATTTTTTCCAACCAGACTCAATTGAGATAATTGAGAACACCTGTTAAACAAGTAAATGGTTAGCATATTATTATGCGTATTAATATTAAAAGAAAAACTACATTGATGATATGTCGTTCTTGATTCAAGGTGTGCATAGTTTCTCAAATATGTTGCCCATGTTGAAAAATTAACTAAAGTATCCCAGTTTCGTGTAAAGGATGTACACTCTGTAATTATAACTTTGTCTGCAATGACCATATGCCATCTACAAAGTATCTGAATGGCTGACGAGAATACTTTTGTACATGCACTCATCAATGCTAACTCTCTGCCAGTAACGATCATACATGGGCTGTCATATATGCTGAGTATGGTCTTAAGACAACTTAAAGCCCAAGTGTAATTAGATTCATTTTCTTGATCCATGAACCCAAAACCAATGGAAAATGTCGTGTTTGTTGAAGTGACGCCAACAATCTCCAAAAAAGGCATTTTGTACCTATTAATAAAAGAATAACAATTAGTAAAAAATACTGCAACCACAATTAATGAATAAAGAAAAAATTCATACTTGTTTGTCTTATAGGTGGCATCCATCATCATAACCTGTGGAAATGCACGCCATATCTCCAATGATGTTGGATGAACAAAAAAAAGATCTTCCAACGCATTGGTTGTATCATTTATACGATACTCATACAAATATCATTTTGAATGCAAAAATCCGAATACAACCTGCATTTATCTTCGACCTGCACGGTCAGTCATACGAACTTTGTTGTTACGACAGAGATTAACAATTACGTATTATAACACAACGAATATATGTAAACGTAATTTACTAACAAAATTACAGTAAGAAAATGTAATCAAACAGTATAATTACAACATAAAAATATACTTAAATTTGATTACAGAAATTGAAAACACAAAATTGTAGGTTGAGGCCAGCGTTACAGTGTCCTAAGACAGAAATTTCAAGGATGTGGATCTGTCTTGAAGATTCAACAATCTATTCAAGATTGTATCTTGAATCTGACGAATTGATGTAAGTTCCCATCTTGAGTCTGACGATTTTTGAGAGAAAGTTTTCTATGTGTTCGTCCAAAATGGCGCCAAAATGGATATATATATATATATATATATATATATATATATATATATATATATATATATATATATATATATATATATATATATATATATATATATATATATATATATATATATATATATATATATATATATATATATATATATATATATATATATATATATATATATGACAATTTATATCTGTCAATAACTGTCACTTGAAACTGTCACGAAAATTATTAATTATAAATTAAGTTCATTTTCGTAAATGGATTAAAAAGAAATCTGGACTTGGTCAGGTAGAGCCCAAGAGCCCCAAGGCCTAAGACCCTATCTTTAACCATTAAACATATATATATATATATATATATATATATATATATATATATATATATATATATATATATATATATATATATATATATATATATATATATATATATATATATATATATATATATATATCCAGGCCATTTTCACGTAGCCCATGACTATAATCCAAGCCCACAACCAAGTCCAACCCATAATATCATATTTGATCCATTTGATGGGTTTGGAGGGAATTGTCTTATAAGGGCATATAACTTTCCTTCCACTTCCTATGTGAGACAAACTCATACAAGAAAATATTTTCAAAGTTCCAACAATCATATGAAGCTTAAGTCAATTCTTACCGTCGTGTTCAGTTCGGTCGTGAACAATCATTTCTTCATGAGACTTTTAGAGAGCCTAGCAATATCAGCTCCTAAAGATGCGACCTCACATCCATCTCACATAGGTAATGCTAATCTGAAATAATCGATAATACTCCACTATAAAAGCTATCAGCATTATTAAGAATAAAATATTCAACCCTAAATCATTAATGGATAAACACAAAGAAAATATCATAGGAGTGAGCATACCTTTGTGATGTGCTTTGTTGAGTCTTCCCCAACTAGTTTTCCTATTGAACCTAGACCATGAGATCTCCAATGTTGCTAGGTTAGGTTGCCACTAGGTAGTGACTCATTGTGTTGGCTTTAAGCCCATTCCCCTCGATGTAAAGAGAACTTACTCTCTATTAAGGCCATTTGTCAAAGGATCAGCTATATTTTCCTTTGACTTTATGTAACTAATGGAGATGATTCCATTTTTAAGCAAGTGTCTTATAGTATTGTGTCTACGCCTAATGTGTCTCGACTTGCCATTGTATATCTGATTTTGTGCTCTAGTAAGAGCAGCCATACTGTCACAATGTATACAAATGGCGGTAACAGGTTTAGGCCACAAAGGAATACCTTCTAGGAAGCTTTTATGCCACTCAGCTTCTTCGGCGGCTTTGTATAAAGCTACAAATTCTGCTTCCTTTGTAGAACAGGTATTCACAGTTTGCTTAGATGATTTCCATGATATAGTAGCTCCACCAAGTGTAAACACATAGCCACTTGTGGATTTACCATCAAAGGTATTGGAAATCCAATTTGCATCACAATATCCTTCAAGCACGTGAGGATATCTCGTGTAATGCAACCCATAATTCATAGTATGCTTTAGGTATCTAAGCACTCTAACTAATGCATACCAGTGATCTCTTGCAGGATTATGCGAGTAGCGGCTCAATTTACTAACACTATATGCTAAGTCCGGTCTAGTGCAGTTCATAATATACTTTAGGCTTCCCAAAACATGAGTATATTCTAACTGAGATATACTGTCACCTAGATTCTTCTTGAGGTGACTTGAAGGATCAAATGGGGTGACTACGGGCTTATCATCATAGTGTCCAAATTTCTTATGTACGCTTTCAATATAATGGGACTGTGTAAGAGTGTATCCTTGTGGACTTCTACGAACTCTTACACCAAGAATAATCAGCTACCCCCATGTCCTTCATGAAAAATGAGGAATGTAGCATTTTCTTGGTTTGGTTTATGATATCTATACTAGTACCCATTATAAGCATATCATCTACATACAAGCATATGATGACATATACATTCTTGAGTTGTTTGACATAAACACATTTATCACACTAATTTATTCTAAATCCATTAGACAAGAGTGTATTGTCAAAATTCTCATGCCATTCTTTTGGAAACTCTTTTAGTCTATAAAGAGGCTTCACTAGCTTACATACTTTATTTTCTTGACCTTTTACTAAACCCCTCAGGTTGATTATATATATATATATATATATATATATATATATATATATATATATATATATATATATATATATATATATATATATATATATATATATATATATATATATATATATATATATATATTCGTCTAATTCACCATTCAAGAATGCAGTTTTCACATCCATTTGGTGTATTTCCAAATTGTGAATGGCTGCTATTGCAATCAATGTTCTTATTGAAGTTATTCTTGTAACAGGTGAATAAGTGTCAAAGAGGTATTGACCTTCTTTTTGACGGTACCCTTTAGATACTAAACGAGCTTTATACTTCTCTATAGTACCATCAGGTCTAAACTTCTTTTAAATTATCCATTTGTGCCCAATTGGTTTTTGCCCAGGTGGCAAATCTACCAATTTCCACGTGTTGTTTTGCACAATGGAGTCAAATTCACTTTTGATCGCCTCTTTCCAATAAGGAGCTTCAGAAGAATTCATTGCTTCATTATATGTTTGGCGTTCATTATTGACTATAAAGGTCATGTAATCAGGTCCAAAATCTTTGGCTATTTTGCTTCATTTGCTTCTTCTAGGTTCTATATTCTCTTGTGGAACCTTAGAAGAATTGTCATCAATTGATTGTGAACTTCTGTCAAGAATGGTTTCTGATAACGTATGACTTATATGGCTGTATCTAGTCCAATGTGATTGTCAGCAAACCAATCACATCGGACTGGGGGACTTGATGATATTAGGTCCATCGGCTGACCCGAATAGCATGACAACGCGGTTTGACAGCCGCTGGACGGCTCTACTCGGCAGCACGGCGTGACAGCCCGCCAGCCAGCCAACATCATTGCTTTGCTGGATCTCCTGGCAGCTAGCTTGGCAGCCTTGCTTGACAGCACTGCTAGTTGGGCCTGAATTGGGCTGGCCCAAGGCCTGACCTAATTGCCCACTATAAATAGAACAATAAGGGAACCCTAGTTCCCTAAGTCATCAGCCTCTACTCTCCACTACCCTCTACACTTACACTACGATGGTTCTCTCCGGCGAGGAGAAACCATCTCATCTCGCATACCGAACTGACTTGATCGTCGCAGCCTGCTCCCGGGGCACATGCCCTGGGACGGTTCTAACGATTATCTTCTCTGATTGTGACTAGGATCCAAGTCGGGACCTCGCTAACGGAACCAACATCAAGACCTCCGATTCAGATCCACTCTCAATACCCGATGCTAGATCTGATGTCGCATCATTGGCGCCATCCGTGGGACTTTGAACAAACAGCCACTGTTGCTTGTGGTTCAACCTCATCTTCGTAATGATCTTTTTAGATCCGTTCCTCAGGCTTCAACTTCTTCAACAATTTTTGCAGATCTGTTATTTGGAAGCTTCACTTGCTCAAAGATCTCTAGACACCTCTTCTTCAAAGGTTATATCTTCTAAAAACCCATATCCGACAATCTTATCTTCCTCTTTGAGAAGTCTGAACAAACAAAGAAATACCCAAAATCCGAGCTCCTACCCCTTGACCATTAAAAGCAAAAGGTCTGATTTGTTCAGTAGTTCTACCCTATCTAAGATCTGCGATATCCATGTATTCTCGTTTTGACACTAAATTAACCTTTGTTTTACCAACCCAATGTTCGATTTTGGTTGTTATCACTCGGAAGTCCACGATATCACCTAGAGGAAACCCTTAATCGACGACCACCTGTACAATGAATATAGTCGTAGCCGCTAAATCATTTAACTAATCGTTCAACAAGAGGGGAAAAGGGTTTAATACGCAAAGGTCGAACAAAATGTAAATAGAAAGTATTGAGATCTCGCTCACAGATTTTGCTGGGTTGGGGCTCGAATTCCGTTCCCGTCAATAGCCTCTCACCGTAAAATTGAAGCCAACGGTTGGTACAGGCGTCCTCCCCCGTTCACGTTAAACCACAAAAACATTAATCATCCATGATTACCCAAAGTTTTTCCTGACCACAGCTTCACCATTCAAAGCGTTATCATCACAACCGTGAAATGCACCGGTCGAGAAAATCATCCAGTTACATACCACAATCGGCTCTCGATAACCTAGATGGAGCCAATTTTAATAGATTTATTGGTGGAACCAGCTTCCACCCGTCACTTTTTGAGTGGAGATTCCAAATACTTTCTATTCTACCTCTCTAAAAAAGCCAGGAAGATGATCTAAGGGCAAAACGAATATGGCAGTAGGATACGTACACAACCTGCTCGATGAAATGTCTAAGAGAGATGTTACCTCTTGAAGTGTCATGCTTCCAGTTGACATTAAAACCAATAGACCAATCGAAGACCCAGGTCATAAAGCTTGCTCAGAGATTATACCAACAGCTGAAAGCTATGGAGCGATAATGCCGACAGATGTGAAAATCGAGATGATTAAATTCAAATCCTATAAGCTTACTCATGCACCATCCCTTCAAAATTAAACCTGATGCAATTAGCAGCCCTAGTCAAGAAAACACCAGGATCGTAACAAGATCAGGTGTTGTTTTCCCTCTTCACCCAAAGCGTGAAGCGATTCTTTTCTTCCTGTTATCTCTTGCCAAATCCAACGACGAGACCTAATCGGGAAAATCACCCCTTCATCCATTCGCCACTGTTACCGGTATTTCTAACACCAAAAACGGAACCCAATCAGGCCTTTGATTTCATCACGATCACAAAGGAATGTGCATGTCCTCATTTCTCTCCCTTCCATGTTTAATGCTTAAATATGTTGATTACATAACTGATTCATTATGTGGGTAAATGATCAGCTCCATTGATCGATCCCCTAAATTGCCAGACCTATAACCAATTCAACCCACTTCTCATTTCTTTTTTCACTATACCCGATCCACGGAAGCATAGTATGGGACTCAAGTAGCAAGTGAGACAATACCAACCAGTTCAGCAATAACGGGGGCAGTTACAAATCAAAGCTTAATGTCTTTACTTTAGTAGCCAAATGTGAACAAACTGGGGCAACTGCTAGTACACCACCAGGATTTTGTGTTGTGCACTCTAGTTATTCGACAAAATGCCTCAAAGAGTAATTTGTCTAAACAATGACAGGATCATAGGATCAATTGGATTCAAATCGGACAAAGTCCCATTCAGATGATCCCGGGCTTACTCAATTATGAAAGGGACCAAGAAAAAGAGGGAGAAGAGCTACGCACTGAAGGTGTTCGACAAAATGCTCGAACGAATATTTCCGCCAAGAACAAAATTTCCAAGGTTACCCATTGTACAATCAGGCCAGATACACACAACTCGATAATTTCAATATAAAGACCGACTAGAGGGAGGTGGATGTAAGTCATGCCATAAGTTGTTCGACAAAATGCCTGAAAGAGCAGATTTCGGTTCTCTCCTGATCTCTAAACAACAACCTCGGCTGTCCTTGATTCTCTTTTTGCGATTCACACATTTGATCCTGAAGTACTTCAATCCACCCTACTCCCTTTTTTCACTATATGCGGCTCGAGAAAGCAAAATTGGGGGCGCTAATAATATTTTGAAATGTAATAAGCTCCAAGGGAGGACTGTACATCGCAAGTAGCAACAAACCCAATTTAAATTTCCCCCGGATGATTCCGGGCCCACGCGGTTACTAATGCGACGAGAAAAATGGGGAGAAGAGTTATGCACTTAAGATGCCTGACTAAATGCCCGCAAGAACAGAAATGCACTAATGAGATTGAAGCCGATCCGCACCGGCTGTTCAATTGTGTTCCCAACACCTCTACTCATTATTGGGAGCCATCAAAACTCTTCAAATCAATGTTTCCTCCTCTCGCAAGGACTTCCTCCACATAGCGTACATGATCCGACTTACGACAACATTGATCAGCCGGTACCCAATTCAAGACACACAAATACCTTCACTAAGGCAACTCAAGTTCCACACGATGTGTGTTGCATCCTCTCAAGCTTTATCGAATCCCATCTCTAGTACCCATATAGAAGTAAACATAACAAGTGTGTATTCATGACAGTCTCATCTCATCTGAGGGTACAACCGACAAAGCACAAGGTACGGTATTGATAGAGAATTGAAATCTCCCAATTGACTATTCCGATTAAGAACACAAACACCGTAATGGAAATGTTGTATAGCTATGGAAAGAAGATGAAAAAAAATGCACCCTAATCGGATGATTGCCCAGGGTAAACCCTCTCTCAATGGTGAAGAACCAATGAGCCAAATCTCACAAAGAGACTAAACACTGAAAATATTTCTGCCTGTCTAACAATGTAAATCTACCCACTATTTATTAACAAAACTCTAACAAACTCTTCTACAAGTTACCCTTTTACCCCCTTAAGTATTCAACTATCTAATTCCTATCACCACTCCCTCCTTCAATAAAGTCTTGACCTCAAGACTTGCTTCCAAGAAGATCCTATGATGCACAAAAACCCGGATCGGTTACGTCCTGCACCGACGGCTCTGGCGACCCCAACTCCTCATATTGGTATAGATGTCCTCCCTTGGAGTCATACTCATCCTCCCCCAACAACAGAACCCGTAATTTCCCCTCCGGGCATTTGTGAGCTGGACTAAACTGTTGACCGCAACGAAAACATAAGCCCTTCTTACGTCGTTCTTCCCATTCCGTTCGAGATAAGGACCGAACCCCACGATCCCGCTGTAAAACCTGAGAAACATCCGATGGAACTGTTGCTGATTGACGTGAAACAACGGGAGATAATGCATCCGAGCGCGGGGACATTCCCGTATCCAGTGATTTGGTAGTGTGAGGCCCCAAGGAATGAGTCAGATACATATTTGAAACCCGTTTATGCAGATTGTCACTGAAACCCCCTGAGTGATGGTAACGAAATCGAGATTGAGAAATGTTTCCCGAAGATGGATTGAGCATTTCTTCGACATCTTTAGCCAAATACATTGCATCTAGGCGAGTTTGAGGACGATGTAGTCTAACCCATCGTTTGACTTCATCACGTAAACCTGCAACAAAATACCCCAAAGACTGTGATTCCGGTAACCGAGGAACCAAGGAAAGAAGATACTCAAAGTCGTCTATGTAGTCGTAAATGGAATCAGACTGCTGGATCGTCGCGAGTTGCTCGTACAAGTTTTGAATCTCCAACCCACTAAATCGTTGTAACAACTCCTCCTGAAAGTGCTCCCAAGTAAGCTCTGTATGAACCTGAGTAATAATTGTAAACCAATGTTGAGCCACGCCTGTCATACTTAATTGAGCCAGACGAATACGAAGGTGAGCCGGGGTGTCATTGATGTCGAAATAGAGTTTGGCCTTTTGTATCCATCCTTGCGGATCAAAACCGTAAAACTCGGGAAGATGAATCTTCTTAACAGCCCAAGGCAATCCCTCCTTAGGTTTGGGAGATCCCCCATTCTCTCCTCCACCATTCGACGACCATTCCCCACCGCCATGAAAACCCCCAGAAGGCTTGAACGAAGGAGGAACCACCCCTGAATCTGTACCAGTATCAAACGCAGGTCGCTTCTCCTGTTGTTTCACCCAACCCAACATGATTTTGCGGAAATCTGCATTCTCAACCCGATCTGCTTCAAGCACCTGAATAGCTGACTTGATATCTGCAACATCAGCTTGAATTTGAGCAATCTGCTCATCATGCTGATCCAATCGGTGAGTGTGAGACCGAGTGTCAGCCACAGGAGGTGCCATCGAAAAATAATCAGCAGGTTAAACCAAATTAACAAATTGAATCGTATAGATGCGCAATAGAACACACCGCCACCCAAAATTGATACGGAAGATGATGAGAATCAGGAAGATGCGATGGAAATTGCAAGAACAGTGGAATAACAGACCTGATGTGAAACAAGAAGACGCACTGAAAAATGCGCAATCGACACCAAATTTGACGCAATTGAAATTATCGTGAAATTGAGGTTGAACTTAAATTAGCGTCAATTGCCATTGACGATGAGTGGGATCGAACTAGAAATCCGAAATTGAAGCCAGAAAGGAAACGCCAAGTCATAAAAAAAAGAAACACGAAGCTAAAGTTGATTGCGATACGTATTGACGAATCGAGAATTGATGTTGACGCGATTGAAATTGGTCAGAAAAAAAGGAAATAGATGGAACGATTTAGACGATTGGATTGAAGGGGTGCTCAATTGACCACTCTCGACCAAAAATTGACGCAAAATCAACGTCAATTAGGAAGACGCAATCACAAAACGAAACAAATACGTAATGATATGGACTGGAAATTGAAATAGGAAAATGAGATTGACGTAACTGAGCATGAACAGAGATGCGATCGAAAGTAAAAACCAATGGAATCAGAAAGTGAATACCAATTTTGACGCGCACACAGGCAAACGCAAACGACCGGCGGAAAAAAAAATCCGCAAACGCACCCGAAATTGGCTGTGACGATGACGAAGGTGAAATTCAACGAGAATGAAATTGAATGGTAGAGCAGCAACAGGTCGGACCAATGATAGAGAATTGAAATCTCCCAATTGACTATTCCGATTAAGAACACAAACACCGTAATGGAAATGTTGTATAGCTATGGAAAGAAGATGAAAAACAATGCACCCTAATCGGATGATTTGCCCAGGGTAAACCCTCTCTCAATGGTGAAGAACCAATGAGCCAAATCTCACTAAGAGACTAAATACTGATAATATTTCTGCCTGTCTAACAATGTAAATCTACCCACTATTTATTAACAAAACTCTAACAAACTCTTCTACAAGTTACCCTTTTACCCCCTTAAGTATTCAACTATCTAATTCCTATCAGGTATACTTTTCTAAAAATAGTAAACTACGTACAAGTATCTCCCTTCGACTCAAAAGAACGATTTTATCTAACATATTTAACAAAATCATCGTTTTGAACCTCTAATAACCTACATGTATGCAATGAATTTAACCATATCACATGCTATACTCCTGTAACACAAATACTTTTAACAGCTTGTTCATACCACCTTATTACAATTATCAGTTGCATAGCTACCAGACATGTAAAATAATCGGACTTTATTCATGCATTATTCTCTGCACATAAAAGCAAGCTAATATACATCACTGTTTTGCTTCAAATACATGCATGCTACAATAACTCATACTTACGTTTATTGTTTAACAATACATGAAAATGAACAAATAAACGAGAGACAAAAATGCAAAAGCAACGTGAAGCAATTTACATCCAACCACGCATCGAAGATTTCATATATATCTAGCATGACATGATTCGATGTCACATTACCGCTTCGTCAACGACGGGACAGAAACACCTCTGCTCCGGTGAAAACCACATGTGTTTTAGCAATTTAGTTACGGAACGAGATCTTGGTTCGGCTAACCTAAGACAACATACAACAACATAAAAGGGTAACAAATGCATACAAATTTGTTTTGACATTTATAATTCATTTATAATCCTTTGTATATGGTATGAGCTTTGATAACTTACTCCTATGTTGCTCATTTTGACATATACGAACGAATGAGGCACAAGTACCTCAGGCATAGCCATACAGCAAAAGCCCACTCCCTTCCCAACATGGCAAACAAGTCGGCACCTACGATAAGGAGGAGAGCCCCTATAATTTGATTCAAAATGACATTATGTTATTCTATTTTTCTTACTTTGATGACTCGTATCTAAAAATATTGTACGGTCATCATTGGCAATCTTCGGATGTACATACATCTTATTTACGAATATATATGTTTACAATATACACTTGCCACAACACTTGATACTTACTCTTATCGTTTTATGATGACATGTACAAACGAGTGAGGGAAAAATGTACAAGCACAAGCCAATACATAAACAACGGAAATTCGTTCGCATCGCCCAACCCGACTCCCTTTCCTGCATCTCTTCATTTTTTCGTCAAAAAAATGGGGGAGTAGAAGGGATGACATAGCACAATTACATTGAAAGAAATATCTCTCCTTGGAAACTTACAAGATGTGTTAAGATTATACGCAATAACATATTCCCGAAAATTCAACTCATTACTTAAGATGGAAGAATCAAATAGCAGCACAACAGCACAACCCCTGCCAGCAGCACTGTCATGCTGCCCTTGCCAGCAACACCGCTGCCTAGCTCTCGCCAGCAACACTGTTGTCCAGCTGCTTGCTGCACAACTCTTATCGGCAGCACTGTTGCGCTGCTCCTGCCAGTAGCACTGCTGCTCAGTTCCTGCCAACTGCCAGCTGCCCAACTCTTGCCAGCAGCACCGTTGCGCTGCTCTCACCAGCAGCCCTGCTGCCGAGCCAGCTGCTAGCTGCCCAGCTCTTGCCAGCAGCACCATTGCACTGCTCCCGCCAGCAGCCCTACTGCTCAGTTCCTACAGCAGCCCTGCTGCCCAGCTCTTCCCAGCAGCACCCCTACTCAACTCTTACCAACAGCACCGCCTCCAAGCTCCCGCCAGTAGCCTTGCAGCAACCTTGAAACATAACCTTACCATTACATTAATAATCTGTTGCTAACGCGTAGTAGACGAAACTCTTTGTGTTACAATTTGTATTATGTACACGTCGATATAGCTAGCCACCTAGGCACCGGTTCCATTATATATATCTTTGCTCGGACTGATCACCCGAGACAGGCACATAAATCACTGGCTACTAAGCCCGATTCTATCGAGGCCCGAGAGCCACATAAAGGTCCGAGTACCTAACACGGCCCGAGTGCCACGCAAAGGTCCAAGTACCTAACACGGCCCGAGTGCCACGCAAAGGTCCGAGTACCTAACACGGCCCGAGTGCCACGCAAAGGTCCGAGTACCTAACACGGCCCGAGTGCCACGCAAACGTCCGAGTACCTAACACGGCCCGAGTGCCACACAAAGGTCGGAGTACCTAACACGGCCCGAGTGCCACGCAAAGGTCCGAGTACCTAACATGGCCCGAGTGCTACCTAACAAGGCCCGAGAGCCACAAAAAGGTCCGAGTACCTAACAAGGTCCGAGCACCTAACAAAGCCCGATTTAATACAAGGTAAAGAATGTTCATAACCTCTGCCTTGACTTGCTGGCTTTTAAGACCAATTCAGATAAGGTTTAGAAGGCTCATCACCTTCGCCTTGAATTGCCGGCTACTAAGCTAAATTCCACCACAAGTGATCGCTGGATGGAATTAACCTAGCTACTAAACATCATGAATCACACATCACAAGCCTAAGCCATTCTTAGCACCATACATTCGATGTGTTCTTCTACAATTATCGATAAAGGCAATTTACACGGTTTCTCTCTTTACTCCGACGATCAACAAGCATTTTCTCACTTTACATCTTACCACAACAAGGACAATCATCCCGACAGCTCTGCTACACCTTATCTGGTCAGCAGCTATATGGCTCGTTATCTTGTCAGCAGCCCTGTTGTATATTATCTGGACAACAGCCCTGCTGCTTGTTATCTCGACAGTCGCCTCGTAGCTCGTTATCTTGTCAGCAGCCCTGTTGTATATTATCTGGACAGCAGCCCTGCTGCTTGTTATCTCGACAGTCGCCTCGTAGCTCGTTATCTTGTCAGCAGCCCTGCTGTATATTATATGGACAGCAACCCTGCTGCTTGTTATCTTGACAATCGCCTCGTAGCTCATTATCTTGTCAACAGTCCCGCTGCACAAAATCTTAAAAGTAACCCCGACATGCATATTCGTAGCGACATCTTTTCCCTACTCGCTTTAGTCTGATATGGCTACCTATCAGCTACCCACACCAGACTGGGGGGAATCGGGATGGTATAGCTTGTGTAAAGCACTATGAAGACGTTTATTGGTGGTGTTTCGCCAAGGTACGGCAGGGACGTTACGACATCTTTTCTACGTAATTACATCAGCAACTTTGCTGCATTATCACACAACCGTCTTACTGCGTTATCACGCAACGGCTTCGCTCCACGATCGCCACAGCAACTTCGCTGCGTAATCATGGCAAGAACTATGTTGTACCAAATTGACTGGATCATAATCTCATAGCGTAAGAAGAGATTACCAAGCCAACCTCACTTCGCATAGATCCAACTCTACCGCAGGATCCGCTAACATACTAAGATTCCCGTAGGCGAGGTTTGGTTGTTCCTCTTATATGTTCGGCACACGTCTGTTATATCTAGTCCAATGCGATTGTCAGCAAACCAATCACATCGGATTAGCGGGACTTGATAACGTATGACTTATATGGCTGTATCTAGTCCAATGTGATTGTCAGTAAACCAATCACATCGGACTGGGGGGACTTGATGATATTAGGTCCATCGGCTGACCCGAATAGCATGACAACGCGGCTTGACAGCCGTTGGACGGCTCTACTCAGCAGCATGGCGTGACAGCCCGCCAGCCAGCCAACAGCATTGCTTGGCTGGATATCCTGGCAGCTAGCTTGGCAGCCTTGCTTGATAGCACTGCTAGTTGGGCCTGAATTGGGCTGGCCCAAGGCCTGACCTAATTGCCCACTATAAATAGAACAATAAGGGAACCCTAGTTCCCTAAGTCATCAGCCTCTACTCTCCACTACCCTCTACACTTACACTACGATGGTTCTCTTCGGCGAGGAGAAACCATCTCATCTCGCATACCGAACTGACTTGATCGTCGGAGCCTGCTCCCGGGGCACATGCCCTGGGACGGTTCTAACGATTATCTTCTCTGATTGTGACTAGGATCCAAGTCGGGACCTCGCTAACGGCACCAACATCAAGACCTCCGATTCAGATCCACTCTCAATACCCGATGCTAGATCCGATGTCGCATCAGTTTCATTCGGTCCATCATCTAGAGGTCTTTTCCTTGAGTAGGAGACCTCATTTTCCCTTATATTTGTAAAGAAATATACCTTCAAAGAATTCAGCTTCAACTGATTCCATGATGGTATTATTGTGAATATCATCAACACGTGATTTGTACACCAAAAATCTATAGGCTGTACTATTCTTGGCAGGACCAAGGTAGATGCAATCTATGGTTTTTGGTCCAAGTTCAGTCCTTTTTGGAAGAGGTACTTGTACCTTGGCAAGGCAACCCCACACTTTCATCCATTTATAATATGGAAGTTTCCCTTTCCATAGTTGATAGGGAGATTTATCACTCTTTTTATGAGGAATTCTATTAAGTATTGCATTGGCTGCAAGGCATGCTTCTCCCCACATATTATGTGGTGCTCTAGAAGTTATCAACATTGAATTAATCATGTTTTTCAGTGTCATATTCTTCCTTTCAGCCACTCTGTTTTTTGTGGATTGTATGGAGTAGTTTTTTGATGTATAATACCATGTAAAGAACAAAATTCAGCAAAGTCCTTAGACTCATATTCACCTCCTCGGCCAGATCTTAGAATTTTGATCATTTTATCAAGTTGGTTTTCAGCTTCAGCCTTATAATTCTTAAACGAATTCAAGGCTTCATCCTTGGTATTCAACAAATAAATATAGCAATACTTGCTGCAATCATCTATAAAAGATATATAATAATTCTTTCCTCCTCTTGTGGGTGTTACTCTAAAATCACATAAATCAGAATGGATTAAGCCTAAAATTTCATTAGATTTTTCAACAGATTTATGGGGGTGTTGTGAGAACTTCGATTCTACACAAACTTCACATTTTGTTTTATTTAATGAACATTTTGGTAACATGCCAAGTTTTATCATTCTTTGAATGGAACGGAAATTAACATGTCCTAATCGGGAATGCCACAAATAAGAAGGCTCAACCATGTACATAGAAGTAGGGCTAGTGCCCGTTATTGCATTAGCATTAGCATCAGTTACATCATCATTGTTTGGTGTATCAACACCATAGTACAAAGGTAAAACAATAACATTGAAGAGCCCCTCACTAAGGTATCCCTTTCCAACATACACCCCACCCTTGGTGAGTACAAACCGATCAGATTCAAACACTAACTTAAATCCCTTGTTACTAAGAAGTGGGTCTGAAATCAGGTTCTTAGTAATAGAGGGGACATGCAATACATCACTAAGTACAAGTTCCTTTTCAGAAGTGAGTTTCAGAACCACTTTTCCTTTTCATTCAATCTTTGCGGTAGTAGCATTTCCCATAAACATTGGTTCAGCATCGGTGACTTTTTGGTATGTGGAGAACATGGTCCTTGAGTTGCAAATGTGTCTTGTTGCTCCCGTATCAATCCACCAATCTACACAGTTGCTGACCATATTTGTTTGAATCATTGCAATAAATTGATTTAGTGATTCAACAACATTGGTATGACCAGAAGTTCCTCTAGAGTTTCCACCATTGTTTCCATTGTTTCCTCCACCATTGCCTCCTTGACGCTACCTAAAAAGACAATCCTTGGCCTTATGTCCCGTTTTTCCAAAAACATAACAGGACCAGAATTTTTCTTGAAATTCTTTTTGTTCGGGCCATGGTTTTTGCCATCTTTGGAGGAGTTTTTGGAGCCTCCATGCTTTCCTTTCTTGTTGTTGTTCTTTGTCTTTGATGTACTCGCTTCACCAACAAAGTTTGCACTTGGTTCCAAGGAGTTTGCATCAACCTTCTCGTTCAATTTGTTGTCTTCTTCAACCTGGATCCTCAAAACAAGTTGCTCAAAACTCATATCATCAGTCAACTGTTTGAGATACAACTTGAAATTTTTCCAGGAAGTTGGAAGTTTTTCAATGATTGAACCAACAAGAAAATTAGAGTTTAATCTCATACCTTCGACTTTCAAGATCATGAGTGATTACTTGAAGTTCCTCCTCTTATTTGAGGACATATTTGGTGTCTACCATTCTGAAGTTCATAAACTTTCCAACCACAAATTTCTTGGAACATGCCACTTCAGTTTTGTATTTCTTTTCCAATTATTCCCATATCTCTCTTGCAGTAGCAAATGTCGAGTAGATATCATAGAGGGAATCATCCAAGGCATTTAGAATATAATTTCTGCATTTATATTCATTCAGTTTCCAAGATTCCACAGCCCTTTGATGTTCAGTCATATGGGCAGCAGTGGTTGGATTTTCGCCTTCACCAGTGGGATACATGAATATCATCGGTGAGAACATTGGAAACATGAAGAGTTGTAAGATAAAACAACATCTTCTGTTTCCATCTCTGAAAGTCTGAACCTTTGAATTTTTCAGGCTTTTCCACATGTGATTTGATGATGGATTGTGTATCCATTCTTCACATTTTTGATTTCTATCTTAGATTGTTACGACAGAGGTTAACAATCACGTATTATAATACAACAAATATATGTAAACGTAATTTACTAACAAAATTACAGTAAGAAAATGTAATCAAACAGTAGAATTACAACAGAAAAACGTACTTGAATTTGATTACAGAAATTGAAAACACACAATTGTAGATTGAGGCTTGCGTTGCAGTGTCCTAAAACAGAACTTTCCAGGGTGTGGATCTGTCTTGAGGATTCAACAATCTATTTAAGATTGTATCTTGAATCTGACGAATTGATCTAACTTCCCATCTTTAATGTTTTGAAGAACGATTTTTGAGAGAAAGTTTTCTGTGTGTTCTTCCAAAATGGCGCCAAAAAGGATATATATATATATATATATATATATATATATATATATATATATATATATATATATATATATATATATATATATATATATATATATATATATATATATATATATATATATATATATATATATATATATATATATTCACATATGACAGTTTATATCTGCCAATAACTGTCACAAAAATAATTAATTATAAATTAAATTCATTTTCGTAAATGGATTAAAAAGAAATCCAGATTTGGTCGGGTAGATCCCAAGTGCCCCAAGGCCCTAGGCCCTACCTTTGACCATTATATATATATATATATATATATATATATATATATATATATATATATATATATATATATATATCCAGGCCATTTTCAGGTAGCACATGACTATAATCCAAGCCCACAACAAAGTCCTACCCATAATATCATATTTGATCCATTTTATGGGTTTGGAGGGAATTGTCTTATAAAGGCATATAACTTTCCTTCCACTTTCTATGTGTGACAAACCCATACAAGAAAATATTATCAAAGTTCCAACGTTTGTTACCCTGACTGTAAATTGTCTTTACTATATATACGTTATTCTCATTATGACTCTTCAACGCCGATAGGATATTCCATGTGGGGACATTGTTTATTCTCATTTCTGCAACCATTTTTGATTCATTTTGTGTTAACAACCTTGCAAATGGGTGACCCTCCAAATACATTGTAGGATCATGATTATGTTGATCATTGTTTACTTTCAACGTCCAAACATCATCCGAATTATAGTAACAAGCATGTAATTCGATAGAAAATTTATTTTTCTTGTCCCCGTATTTCTGTGGATTCCTGACCCCTAAGCAGACCACCTCGATCACACATCAAAACTACTTTCGACACATAGCCACTTGGTTTTGTCTTTGTTCTTTTAGTAATAGTTAGATACCCGAGAGACCATGCCACATTTTGCACCCAATCCACTAAATTTTCGCGGTTGCTAAACATCTAAAGAATACAAAATTGAACATTTAGATAATTACGACATTTTACACTAAGAATTTGGTGTCATCTTAGCATGTCATGATAATGCATAATTCCAACATTAACCAAAAAAATATAATGTTCGATTTAGAATATAAAGCTAAAATTAAAATCGAAATATAGAGTTTTACTAAAATATACTAAAATTAAAAAGTTTTACTAAAATTAAGAAGACAATGCATGTCATTAAAAAGTTTTAAAAGGATAACACATGCATGTCATGATAAATAAGAAATCTATAGAATGGCCGACATAGGCTCATTTAAACCATATATGAAAGGATTTAGTAGATTAAAGATAGTGTGTCGAATGTGATGATTCATTTGTTTGAAAAACATAGGCTCATCTAAACCATATATGTTTAGTACTTTATTGCACCTTTGTTGGATTGCTATCAATTGAATATATTAAGATGCATTATTCCTAGCAATGTCATGATTACTTCTCATGATTCCAAAGTAAGCCAAATATAGTAGTATACATGTTTATCCAAAGTAAGCCAAATATAGTAGTATGGCCGATATAGAATTTGACATCACTTTTGAGCCTACTTTTGCAATTTCATGGCCGAAATAGATTTTGACATCTCTTTTGAGCCTACTAATGCATGTCATGATAAATAAGAAATCTGGACGTTTGATTTTACCCACTTATTTTTTCTGTAGAATGAAGAGATGAAAAGTGACTGGCCTGTTAGTGTTACAGGTGGTGTGAAACATATTGGGAGTGCACGAGAAGATCGTAGAAATGAAGAGCTGAAGAGCGACAGATTCTTCAAGAGGAGAACATGGACGACCGTGAGGGACAGTTTCCGGGCAACCGACTCAATAGATTTTGGAGATCTTTTTTTATGTAACGTCGGAGAGTGAGATATTTCATTAAAAAAAGAACACCGGAGATGCTACACCGGAGACTCCGAGAAAAAGCAAAAAAGGCAAGAACACACCGGTTAGAGGTTGCACTCCGACTTTGACAACATTTTCCGGTGATTAAGTTTTTTTTTCCAAGAACGATATTTTGGTTTAGGGTTTTATAGAAGAACTTTTTAAAAACTGTATGAACAACTTTCTAATCTTTTTATAAAGTTATAATTTCCTAAAATGTTGGTTTTTCTAATCTTGTTACGATTCGTTTAGATTTTACTAGGTAATTTCCAATTGACAAGTTTAATTTCCTAAATGAATAGTTATCTGTAAATATATTCTACTACTTTTTTGGAGTTTATTAGTCATATAGCAAAAATATCTAGCAAAAATAACACAAATGTACGAAGATATACGAATCTACCAAAACTATCTAGCAAAAATACATAAACAAAGATCTGAAAACTTGCCATATGAGTCAATCGTTGTATCAAACTGATATAAACAGATATATGAAATCGTTGTAGAATGTGTCATATAAATAACGTAATAATATTCAAAAACAAAACATCAAATCAGTTTTTTTATAATAATAATAAGTAATAATAATTATTATAATTATAATAATAATGTGTGTCATACTTATTCAGTTATTTTATAACTTTTAGACAAAATTACAGTTTTGGTCCCTGATGTTTGTTTGAGATTGCAAGATGGGACAAACTATAAAAAAATCATGGTTTTGGTCACTAAGGTTTGTGAAACGCTACAAATTGGTCCCTAGGTCAATTGAAATGACTAAACTACCATTTTTAATTTAGTTTTCCTTTTTCTTTGAATTAAGTAATTACTTTATTAATAATAAAAAAAGAAAATACACCCATCCCATCCTACGCCCACCCCGTAAAACCTCTCTCTCTCTCTCCGATCATGTTGTCCATTTGTATGGTGGTTAAGATGCAAATTTATGATTTATTTCCAAGCGAGAATAAAGCCAAGGCTTTTTGTATTTTTCCTCTGTACAAGATCGATAAAGCAATTAGGCAAAGCAATGATCAAAATTTGAAGACCAAGTACAATAACGCCATCACAATGTTATTCAAAGAGCTCATGCTCTTTACCAGTTCGTCTTCTTCGAATCCAAATAACAAGAATCTACAGTACCTAATGGCGGTTGTCATTTGGCTGTTTGTGGCGCTAATTATCACACAGAGCTACACGGCTAGCTTTGCGAGCATGCTCACGGCTCAACGTCTCAATCCAACCATAACCAGTGTGGAGATGCTCAGAAACATGAACGTAACCGTGGGGTACTGCAAAAGCTTCGTAAGAACCGGCGAGAAATCGGACTGAAACAGACTGAAACGGAATTGAATCGGGGGAGAGATCGGACTGAAACGGACAGAAACAGAATTGAATCGGGGGAGAAATCAAGAATGGCGGTTGTCGTTTGGCTGTTTGTTGTACTCTGTTCTGGTTTCCAGCATGCCGCTGGGTTTCCCGTGGATCAAAATCACGAGGAATGACTTTTTTGATCAATCTCCAACCTTAATAGCATCAATGTTTCCAGTCAAATCCAATCAAAAGAAACGCCATCATCTTCTTCCTCTGCTGACTTCTATGACACGCAGCACCATAAACCGAAGATAACCAACGAGCAGCACCAAGGACCAGTAATGCCGGATCAGACCAGAAATAAGCAAGACAAAATCAAGCCACAGAGGATTTCCACCGGAATAGGAGCCAAACTGAGCAGGCCACCGGAGAACCGAATTGCAACACTAAACCTTGTTATCGAGAGACTGACTAGGAACCCAACTTGAAACAACAAAAGCTCTATGCACAACACCCCGATGCACGATTTCTATTCCTGAACCTCGCCGGTGAATTGATGTACTTGTGGGAATGGTCCAATAGACGGACGGGGTGGGGTTAGGGTAGGGGTGAGGGTATTTTCTTTTTTTATTAAAAAAAAATGAAGTAATTCAAAGAAAAAGGAAAAATAAATAAAAAAAGGTAATTTCGTCTTTTACATGACTCAGGGACCCATTTGTAGCTTTTTACAAACATTAGTGACCCAAACCGTGAATTTCCAATAGTTTGTCCCAAAGTGAAATATTTGGCAAACATCAGGGACCAAAACTGTAATTTTGTCTAATTTTTATTTAGTATTTGAAAGTACTTAACAGTAAATTACGTATTATATGAAAAACTAAATGATAAAATTATATTAAATCGCTATTTTTAATTTGACGTTATTATTATTTATCATGCTTCAACAGTTCATTATTGTAGAGTAACGATATGTAAAAAGTTAGTAAATCGTTATAAGATGTCTTTTAGTAACAACATCATATGTGATTAATCATATATTTCATATTTATTATAATTTATGTAGTATTTATTATGCAATGTATCTAAAAATAAACATTATATATATAAATAAATATATATATATATATATATATATATATATATATATATATATATATATATATATATATATATATATATATATATATATATATATATATATATATATATATATATATATATATATATATATATATATATATTGATAGTATATCATACGGATACATACAGCGGTCCTCCAGCACGCCAACGGCACGACTTGTCAGCTCTTAGACGGACAACCAGCCGCCAGGGACCTGACTGGACATTACCCGACTCGGCAGCCACAAATGGTCGATTGCCATATGTACCGATAACAGAGTGACACATCACCCTGTAACGATCTCCGTGCGATCCATTAGGCCACGAACGAACCAGGTGGTCCCCGAGCTACCACCTGGCCAGATGAATGAGCCAATCACAGTTAGCAGCAGACGATCGACCAATGAGGAAAAGATCCGCTACCAACTGACAAGTGGTCCCCACGCAGGTATAACGGTATATGATGATCATGCCCTTGGTGAGATCATCATCACGTATCGCCACTCACTCTCACTTTTCGTACTCAACCCATACTTTCCGATCACTGTACTAACTTAACCGTCGGAGCGCCCTCCCGGGATCGCCTCCCCGAGTGCGTCTGACCCCTTTTCTCCGTTGTTGTGAACTCAGGTTGAAGGTTCCGTCATCCAGAAGACCATTTCGAGACTAGAGTTCACATCATATATATATATATATATATATATATATATATATATATATATATATATATATATATATATATATATATATATATATATATATATATATATATATATATATATATATATATATATATATATATATATATAATGAAAAACATTGAGAAACGATGTTGTTAGGTGCATGCATATGACCTCCATTTTACCCGGACACACTGTTCTTTGTCGTAGAAAGTCGACCCACTGAATTATATATTATTTATTTATTTCTAAAATGTTTAAGGTTTAACTTTTTTAAATAATAATTGATGGTATATCATACGGATACGCATAGCTTTCCACCAGCACGCCAGCGATACGACTCGCCAGCATTCAGCCAGACAGCCAGCCGCCATAGGCGACCTTATCCGACTCAACAGTCGCTAAATGGCTGATTGCCACATGTACCAATGCTATAACAACACGTCACCCTGTAACGGTCATCGTGCGAACCATTTAGACACGAACGAACCAGGTGGTCCCCGAGCTACCACCTGGCCAGATAAATGGGCCAATCACAGTCAGTGCCAGACGATCGACCAATAAGGTAAAGATCCGCTACCAACTGACAAGTGGTCCCCTCGCAGGTATAACGGTATATGATGATCACGCCCTTGGTGAGATCATCATCGCATTACCACTTACACTTACCTTTTCCCGTACTCTCTCCATACTTTCCGACCACCGTGCTAACTTAACCGTCGGAGCGCCCTCCCGGGATCGCCTCCCGGAGTGCGTCTGACCCTGTTTCTTTATTGTTGTGAGCTCAAGTCGAGGATTTCAGCGTCTAGAGGATCAGTCCGAGACAAGAGTTTGCATCATTGGCGCCATCCGCTTGTGTGACGAAGCAAAGAACTACAATCTCCCAATCTTGAATGGCGACACCATCTGGAAGTCAACAGGACGACGCCCAGCGAAGTCCAATACGACCCATGCCGTCCTTAGGAGCCGTGACACCTCCCACTCCGGCGACTGCACCACAAATAGTTACGACAGCATCGCCCATCACAACTATCTCACCATGGCAGACCCCGATGCCAACCCTGATGCCGCCGTCGCTACCTTATGTTAACCCTTTCCTCCACACAAGGCCAACAGCAACACAATCGATATTTCCACCTCCATTAGTCACTCTAACAACGGTGGGAACATCAACATCAATCCCGGTCTCGACAAGTTTCTTACCGCCTTTTCCACCACTGTTTGCCACAGGAACACCGTCAACCCCAACTCCGACACCCACTGTACCACAAAATTTCTTTGTAAGCACCCCCACCCCTCCAACTCAATTCACCCCACCACCATTTTACGTTAACAGTTTCCCTACTGCCCCAATAATGAACACACCCTACATGACGCCACAATACCCGTTCGTGCCATTCTACCAATCGTTTCAACCCCAAACATTGAACCCAATTCCAACAATCACCGCACCACGCTCTCCTTTTGTCAAAGAGCTCTTGGATTACGAGATCCCAAGTACCGCCAAACTCCCAACGTTGAAGGTATACAATGGAACCACATGCCCGGACAGCCACATTGACACTTATGAATGGCACATGACCTCGCTGAAGTTAGATCAACGCTTCTGGTGCACATACTTCCCGACAACGCTGGACGGAAACGCGGGCGCATGGTTCAAAAGCTTAGCACCAAACAGCATATACAATTTCGAACAGTTGAAACAATTGTTTCTCACAAATTTCATGCAACTACACAAATATAGGGGCGATAACCACGCTATAATGGGCTGTAAACAGCGAGAGGGCGAGTCTGTGAAAGATTATTTCAAGCGATTTAACAAAGTTACACTAGATGTACCGGGACAGGATGACCGCATGGTGACGGGAGCGTTCACTTGGGGATTGTTACCAGGACCGTTATCCCGAAAATTCCTAGGCCGACCACCGCAAACCCGGCACGAGCTGAAGGAACGAGTCGAAAGGTTCCTTAGACAGGAAGAAGGTACAGCGGAGAAACAACAATATCTCAAAGCAACAACCGACGGCCAACACAAGCGACACGACCGTTACCCTCACAGCCGACGCCAGGACCATTTCAATCTCCCTCCAAGGGGAGGAAGACCTCCACGACGATTTAACCCACTCTATCGGGAAGAACCTTGGAACAGACAGGCAGACATCTACGCAGTTAAAGAATCCGCCACGAGTAAAGCGCTAGACAGTAGACAAATATATTGCGAGTACCATAAGAGCAGGGCTCATGACACCATCGATTGTGCCATGCTGAAGAAAGAAATGGAAGAGAAAAATTTGAAAGGTAACCTGGTGGAAACAGCAAAAAGATTACGAGAACAATTTGAAGCAGAAAGAAATGCTGAAAGAGGAAGGAAGGATGATAAGGCCGGAGGAAAGACCCTCGAGATTCTAGCTATCCGGGCTAGTCAGAAGCGACCTGACCGCCCCAACGGAGAACGCACACATTGCGACGTCGGCCCCCTGAACTTAAGTTTTTCAATTAATGACCCGAGACCTGAAAGCTGGCAGGGAGATAACCCTCTGGTACTAACCAGATATGTTCAAAACATCAAGATCCATAGAGTATACGTAGACGGTGGAAGTGCTGCCGACATCATACACGAACACTGTTTTAACTTATTGCCACAAGTCATCAAGGAAGAACTAAAGCCTGCCAGAGGACGACTCGTAGGATTCACTGGTCACAGCATATGGCCAATTGGGACCATCTCTCTACCATTCACATTGAAGAGTTTCGATGGAAAACTCCATAAAACATCACTCATCGAATTTGTAGTTGTAAGAGCACCTTCAGAACATAATATGATTCTAGGAAGGCCAGGGCTACTAAGTTTGGGGCGGTACCATCCACAGTGCATGGCCTCTTGAAATTCAGAACTCCGAATGGGGTAGCCTGCGTCCTAGCCACAAGCCCCAAGACTCTGAGCTGCTGTCAAGTCATGCAACCAAAAGATATTATCAGACCAGTCAAGAAAGCCAGGACGGAAGGATCAAACGGCCAAGAGATCATTAACCAAGATTACCCCGAGCAACGGATCCGCATCGGCACCAGTCTGCCCACAATTACGAGAAAGAAAGTGATTATTCTCCTTAAACAATATAAACATGTGTTTGCATGGGATCCCGCAGATATGGTGGGAGTAGACAGAGAAGTAATAGAGCACAGTTTAAACGTTAAGCCAGGAAGTAATACAATCAAGCAGAAAAAGCGGGGCCAAGCAGGTGAACGAAACATGGCAATTAATGCAGAAGTGACCAAATTAGTTGCAGCAGGAATACTAAGGGAAGCCATTTTCCCTGACTGGATTGCCAATCCGGTAATGGTCAAGAAGAGTGACGGAAGTTGGAGGATGTGTATAGACTACACAGACCTAAACAAAGCTTGTCCCAAGGAGTGCTATCCCCTGCCAGAGATAGATCAAAAAGTTGAATCACTTCAAGGTTTTCGGTGGAAATGCTTTCTAGATGCATATAAGGGTTATCATCAAATACAAATGAAAAAAGAGGACGAAGAGAAAACGGCATTCTATACTGATCGAGGAACATTCTGCTACCGGAAAATGCCTTTTGGACTAAAGAATGCAAGCACAACATACCAGCGGTTGGTAGACCATTTATTCCGCAATCAAATTGGGCGAAACATCGAAGTCTACGTCGATGATATGGTGATCAAAATCTTGGAAGAAACTGCATTGATAACAGACATAGAGGAGACACTAAAAACATTAGAGCAGGCTAAGATGAAACTGAACCCCGCGAAATGTGTATTCGGGGTGGAGGAAGGCCATTTCTTGGGATATTACGTGACAAACCAGGGTATACTCCCCAATCCTGCTAAAGTACAAGATGCCCTCGAAACCAAACCTCCAGCCACATTGAAAGACATGCAGACGTTGAATGGAAAGTTAACAGCATTAGGGCGTTTCATTGCAAAATCAGCAGAGAAAGCCCTGCCACTCTTTAACACGCTAAAAGGAGAAGTCAACAAGGAAGGATTCAGATGGACAGCGGCAGCTGACGAAGCTTGGAAAAATCTTAAGCAAGCACTAAGCAACTTGCCCACGCTGGCCAGCCCTATTCCAGGAGAAACATTATCCATGTATTTGTTAGCATCGCATGAAGCCATTTCAGCGGTATTAGTAGTGGAAAGAAATAATACACAATTCCCAGTATATTTCATCAGCCGAGCACTCCAAAGCCCGGAAATCAATTACCCAATGCTCGAGAAACCGGTCCTAGCACTCGTACATGCTGCCAGACGTCTCCGCCGATATTTCCAAGCGCATCACATTGAAGTACTCACCAGTCAGCCGCTTAAGCAGATCCTCCTGAAACCAGAAAATTCCGGAAGATTAGCCAAATGGGCCATAGAGCTGGGAGAACACGCCCTGACTTACCGTCCTCGCACAGGCATCAAGGCACAAGCGCTGGCAGATTTCTTAATTGAAGTCCCCGACCAACCAGCCATAGAAACATCGACTGCCACTCATTCTCCCACCAGGGAGCAGTTACGCGAATGGACTTTGTTAACTGACGGAGCGGCTGGAAAAGAAGGGTTAGGGGCTGGTTTGATTTTGAAAAGTCCTCAGGGCGAAGAGATCACGTACGCATTGCGCTTTGACTTCCGAACATCAAATAATGAGGCAGAATATGAAGCCTTGATAGCAGGACTTCGACTAGCAATTGAGAATGGGCCGACACGAGTGACAACCTTGAGTGACTCTTTATTGGTGACGAACCAGATAAATGGTCAATATGAAGACAGAGACAAACGAATGCAAAAATACACAGAAGCGGTGAAAAAGCTAATAAAATCCTTTGACAACTTCTCAATCAAACAAATTCCCCGGTCAGAGAACAGACGGGCCGATGCCCTAAGTAAGCTAGCCTCAACGTCATTCGATCATCTAACCAAAAAGGTGTTGGTCGAGGTACTACATGAAAGCAGCATCAAGGAAAGACAGGTCAACGTGACATCAGAAGAACCACCGACTTGGAGTACTCCATTCATGGAATACCTCCAGCATGGGACCCTGCCAGAAGATGATACGGAAGCTCGTAAGATTCGTGTCAAAGCTCCCAACTTTGCAATAATTGAAGGGAATCTTTACAAAAAAGGATACTTGACCCCCTGGCTAAAATGTATAACAAAAGAAGAAGGATGCCGCGCATTAAACGAGATACACTCTGGGCTAGCAGGGGCCCATGAGGGAGCAAGGGCGTTAACGGGAAAAATCCTGCGAATGGGATTCTATTGGCCCGACATTCATGCCGACGCGATGGAGATAACACGCAGGTGCATAGAATGCCAGACTTTTTCTCCAACACAGAACCTACCCGCAGCCCCTCTGACAAGCATAACAAGCCCATGGCCATTCTTCCAGTGGGGCATTGACATTGTCGGGCCTTTCCCAGAAGCTCCAGGAAGGGTGAAATTCTTAATTGTAGCGGTGGACTATTTCACCAAATGGGTAGAGGCGGAACCAGTAGCTTCCATAACTGGACGTAGCATCATCAAATTCATGTGTAAACATATACTCACTAGGTTCGGCACCCCACGAGTGCTAATTAGTGACAACGGGCTACAATTTGCTGAGAACCCCTTTCGTGGATGGTGTGAGGAAAGACAAATCCGACAGCAGTTCACATCGGTTGCCCATCCACAAGCCAATGGCCAAACGGAAGTAACTAACCGCACCATGGTAAATGGAATCAAGAAAAGACTGGGAAAAGCCAAAGGAAACTGGGTGGAAGAGCTACCAAGCGTTCTTTGGTCCTACCGGGTAACTCCAAGAACCAACACACAAGAAACACCATTTAGCTTGGTGTACGGATCAGAAGCAATGCTCCCGCCGGAACTTTCCATAACCTCCCTACGGGTCTCTGCCTTTAGCACTGAAAGGACGGAGGAGGATCTAAGACACAATTTAGACCTACTGGAAGAAAGACGCGAACTGGCCAGCGTTAGACAAGCAAGATACAAGTCTAACACAGAAAGATACTACAACAGACGAGTGAAAGGAAGGGCGTTTAAAGTGGGCGACTTGGTATTACGGAAGAATGAAGTCAGCCACGCCCAACCAAGAGGGAAGCTAGGCCCAACTTGGGAGGGCCCGTACAAAGTTGTAGAGGCACACCGGAATGGAGCATACGTGCTAGAAACCATGGATGGCAACCTGATACCAAGGACATGGAACATCCAGCACCTAAAGGTTTTCCATTTCTAAAAAGATCAATACAAGGCAACTTGAACAACTAATTGCAACATACTTTCTTTTCTTTTTTTTACTAACAAGAAAATGTAATGGATTCAATGTTGCAAAGAATTGAGTTTTGAAAACTCCATATCATGGCACTTTTATTTGTATACATCGATAACCGTTGGCTGACCTGATCATCCAGCCAACTTAACACAAACTGGCCGAGCACCACTCGTATTAAGTTACAAGTTAATACAAATGGCCGAGCACCACTCATGATAAGTCGCAACTTAACACAAATTGGCCGAGCACCACTCGTATTAAGTTACAACTTAATACAAATGGCCGAGCACCACTCATGATAAGTCGTAACTTAACACAAACTGGCCGAGCACCACTCGTATTAAGTTACAACTTAATACAAATGGCCGAGCACCACTCATGATAAGTCGCAATTTAACACAAACTGGCCGAGCACCACTCGTATTAAGTTACAACTTAATACAAATGGCCGAGCACCACTCATGATAAGTCGCAACTTAACACAAATTGGCCGAGCACCACTCGTATTAAGTTACAACTTAATACAAATGGCCGAGCACCACTCATGATAAGTCGCAACTTAACAACAAAATGGCCGAGCACCACTCGTATTAAGTCACAACTTAGTACAAATGGCCGAGCACCATCTATGTCAAGTCACAACTTAACACAACTGGTCAAGCGCTATTAGCATTAAAACAAACCATAATATAACTGCTCAGACTCTACTTACGCCAATGCCCATCAATTTCAAACAGGAATAGATGCAACACAAACAACCAAACATTGTTCCATAAGAAAGTAGTTTACAAAAACAACAAACCAAATAAGACCATAACCTTGTCCATAACAAACACACAAAACACTTATCCAATTACCAAAACAAACGAGATTATCTAATAAGACCATACCGGTACAACCATATCGAAAGACAAACAAACAACTTACTCATCGGCCTCCACTTTAAGCAACTCCTTCAAACCATCCACTCCAAGCTCTCCCAAACCCAACAAACCCGCATAGTCAAGCATCACGAATTCTTCTATTGCATCATCAACCTCCTTGGCACACTCAGAGGCTGACCCTCCCTCCCCGGCATCCGATCCCCCAATCTTCAACTCCTGACGCAGCCCACGCCTGCCCGCTTCTTCACCAGCTACATAACTTGTTCGACGGACGCGATTGATCCCATGCATAAATTCGGGAATCAGAAATACCTTTTCCACAATTCTGGCAGCACCCTCCTCCGCAACCCACTTGAGATCTTTCTCTATTCTCTCTATGACAACCCCCTTTTCCCCCAAAAGACGATATTTCTCGCACAGTTCAGCTTCCACATTCTCTAAGCGAATCATTAACCCCTCGTTATCCTGGTTAAGCCTTTCTACCTGCTCCTCCACAGACATCTTCTCAGCAACAAGTAGCTCGCATTTGTGGTCAAATTGGCGAGCAGCAGCCTCCAACCGGGCAATTTGACCCGCCAATTCCATGTTCATTTTGCGTAGATGAGCACTTTCGGCCAGAGCGTTGCGAGCTTCAAGCTTCAAAGAATCTTGGAGAGAAGAGGACGCTGACAAACGTTCTATCCTCTTTGCCGCAGCAGCCAAGTAATAAGCAGATTGCACAGAAGCAAACCTCAAGGTACTCACAAGGTTATCATTCGAAAAATTCTCCATCCCGGCCTCTGCGGCTGGGGGAAAAGCATGGAGAGCAAAATCAACAGCATTTTCTTGAGGAAACAAGCAGGACCCATTAACAAGCTTCCACTCAGGGACAAACGGCAAAGAGGAAAAATCGGTAAACACACGAGTATCCAAAGCCGCACCCCACTATCACCAGCCCCAGAACCACCCTCGCCACCGACATTAGCATCAAAACCACCACCCCCATCACCTCCGAGACCTTCCATTCCACCGAAACCAGATAAGACCTTTGGGTCAAAAGACAATTCTTCATCACGATTTCCACCACCAGCACTCTCAGACTCTACAGAAACTTTATTACCACCAGCATTTGTTCCTTCGTCATCAGGGACATCTATTATACCAAAGTCATCTTGCTTTAACTTGTTCAACAAATGGCGACAGTTTACCCTTCTAATCAACCTGGTATCTGGAGGATTATCGGACCCTCCCATCGATTCCCACGCCATTTTCCTTTTATTCGCTAATCGGGCAGAACCCCTTAGAATACCCTCTTTACTGTCCTGCACCGTCTCAGAGGACCCCTCACCATCACCTTTTGACAACCCCCAACCTTTGCATCCACTAAAGGCACACCCCCAGACATACCTTCTTCAATCTTCTTATCATCCGACTCCTGTATCTCCTTAGCCCGCATAACAATGTGTGGATTACGAAAGAAGAATCAAGCGGCCACTTTGTCAACCAGATCGACTTCTCGGTACTTCAGTTCTCCTTTTCCCCACTCCTTAGCAAGAACATCCTCGAAAGGCACTTTACACGGGACATCTGCAAAGCAAAAAGTCGAAATAAGAAGAAATCAAAAACAAAAAGTGGGAAAAGGACAATTCATACTTTTTCGCAGTACGTAAAACTCCGGCATCTTCCCTCGCATACGCCATGCCGTACTCAGGCCTCCACCGGCCAAAATGAATTCCGGAAACTCCTCAGGAATAACCCAGAAACGGTTCAGGGTTTTCACTATTTGCTCTTAGTGGGGAAACAATTTAGGAATTTGGTCAGAAGCAGCACCGGTCCGATGATACACCGTGCCAACACGCGAAAGATTAACCAACAACCACTTATCCAGCCAGTTCTTAGGAGAATACTTGGGCTCCGGAATCAGTGTATGAACGGAAGTTCTCCTATAGAAAGCATAATTCTCCCCAGAAGCAGCGAAACGGAAGAAATGCTTAAAAACGTAAAAATCGGGCACAATACCTAGACTGCGACACAAAAGTTCGAAAGCCACTACCTTATTGATAGAGTTTGGTGTCAACTGGTGCAAACCAACGTTATTACGGTGCAGAACTTCACCCATAAAGTCTGACGTTGGTAGACGATATCCGGCGTCGAAGGTCTTCAGATAAATGCCGGTTTTCCCCTCGAGAGGCAAAGAAAACCCTACGTCGGCATTAGGAAGGAGAACCCCATCCTCCGGTTGAAAACCATATCGCTCTACCAGAGGACCATAAACATCGTCAGGAATTTGTTGACGATCATGTTCCGCCATTCTTAAGATGAAAAGGGGGGAGAAGAGCAAAGGAGAAAATATAGCAGAAGAAAATCAAAAGCAAGCAAGAAAGAGTAAGACGAAAAGAAAGAAATTAAGAGCCCTAAAAGGATATTAATGAAAAGAAAGGGAGCGGGAAATTGAAAATCGTTCCTAATGATGGAAACGGACAAGTCACATCACTCACGTCAACCATAATAACGCTGATTTCCTCGGAAAACGAACTGCCTTTTTTCCAATCTTGCTAGTCAAAACTAGACCACGTCATCGCCTTGACTACCAAGACTGGGGGGACTTGATGGTATATCATACGGATACGCATAGCTTTCCACCAGCACGCCAGCGATATGACTCGCCAGTATTCAGCCAGACAGCCAGCCGCCAGAGGCCTGGCTGGACCTTATCCGACTCAACAGTCGCTAAATGGCTGATTGCCACATGTACCAATGCTATAACAACACGTCACCCTGTAACGGTCATCGTGCGAACCATTTAGACACGAACGAACCAGGTGGTCCCCGAGCTACTACCTAGCCAGATGAATGGACCAATCACTGTCAACGCCAGACGATCGACCAATAAGGTAAAGATCCGCTACCAACTGACAAGTGGTCCCCTCGCAGGTATAACGGTATATGATGATCACGCCCTTGGTGAGATCATCATCGCATTACCACTTACACTTACCTTTTCCCGTACTCTCTCCATACTTTCCGACCACCGTGCTAACTTAACGGTCGGAGCGCCCTCCCGGGATCGCCTCCCGGAGTGCGTCTGACCCTGTTTCTTTATTGTTGTGAGTTCAGGTCGAGGATTTCAGCGTCCAGAGGATCAGTCTGAGACAAGAGTTTGCATCAATAATAATAATAATAATAATAATAATAATAATAATAATAATAATAATAATAATAATAATAATAATGAAGGGAAAGACAACAAAAGACCCATGTCAGCATTAAGCAATTGACATCCTCTAAAAGACCCATGTCAGCATTAAGCAATTGACATCCACAAATCTTAATCGACAACCACAAATAGCAACCGCTATCCACGCCTTCTGTTTCCCTTCTGAAAGGTTTTAATTGATTTTGGGTTTTAGGTTTGATTCATTTCTTGTGGTATGCATATTTTCCTTTAGTGTTGGTATTCCCCGATTCAAATTACTTTATTGGTTTTCCTTGAGTTCTTCATGCTTTACACCAGGAATATACTTAACTTTCATGTAAGAACCCGCGAAAAAGTCAAAAAGGGTAAAACCGTCTTTTGTCATATTGTACGACTATTATGTGTAATAATATGTACTTGTAAAATAATATAATAAGAAATAAAAGTTTATGTGAAATTTGGAGTTTTTACCGGGTGAATAGTGAAGTTTGACCAAAAAGGGTAAAATGGTCATTTGACATGAAAATGACCAAAAATGTTAAGAAAATGTTAAGTTGGAAGTTAATGGGACATTGTTGCAAGATTTTGGGTCTTAGGACCATTTATGTAAAGAAAGTGAAAGTTTAGGACTAAAATGTAAAGTTTTTATAAAAATTAAATATCTAATATATATGAGAGTTATCCTCTCATAATCTAGAATTCAGCAGAAGATTATAGAACTTACGAGAGAGAGCTAGAGAGAACGAGAGGAAGAAGAAGAAGGTCAAGGAATTTGCCAAGAATCAAGAACAAAAGCTTAGGAATTAGTAATTCCAAGCTCCAAGAGGTAACCATCTAGCCCTTGAACTCAAATTCTTGAACGGGAAATCAATCTTAACTTCTGATTTTCCAGAAATCATGAGTTTAGTGGGATTATCTTGCTCAAAATCATCCATTCAACATGTTCTAGATATAGAATGTGTTGAATATCAAGAAATGGGGATTTTGGCCAAGAACCCTAATTCACGGGTTTGCAAGATCAAAGCTGGTTTTTATGGTTTTTCTAAGTCCAAATGATCACTTAGGATGTATTAAGACACTCCTAAGTGATTAATTTCAAAAACTTGGATTTTTGGTGAAAATATCAAAAAATGGGTTTTTATGAAATTGGAACTGGAATCAGTGATTCCATGGCTTAAAACCTTATGTAAAGCAAGGGTTTTAGTCATGGAATGCTAGTAAAATGATTAAGATAAGTATTAAGCTCTTAATAGGTCAAAATAGAGGTCTGCAGCACAAAATCGGACTTAAAAACCAAGTCTGCAGGTCAAGCACGAGTCGTGCTTAATTTACTCATGATGTGCACGAGTCGTGCTCATCAATCTATCCAAGAAATAGCCATGTACTTTGGGCACGAGTCGTGCCAACCTTAGTACAAAAAGAGCACGAGTCGTGCTCTTACTGGGCAGGCTCCTGTCCAATTTTTGAAACTTAAACTTGATGCTAGGCTTGTCCGTTGGGTCTGTAACTCATACCATAGCCTTAAAATGGTATGAAAACATGCAGGAAACTTTCAAATTTGTAATCCGACCTTGCGGAAAAACCACTGTAGCGGCAGTGGCCAAACTTCAAGATTTTATCAAAACTTGATTTTTGGGATTTGAATTAGACTTGTCCGATTAACTCCAAATTTGGAACACAAGTCTAATATGGCTTAAGACTTCATGTAAAAGTGTCAAAACTGAAATACGACCCCTCGGGGATACTGTAGCAAAATACGTGTATTTCGGTGAAAGTTATAAAACGAGTTTATTAATGGTTATACATTTGTTATAACCTAGATTTGAGACGTATGAGACCTTAGAACTGTAAAGTCAGTTATAGTATGTATTTATTGAGTATTTATATATAATACTTGTATAGGTGGTGCTTCAAACGTGGTTGAGCACGGAAAAGGGAAAGGAATACGAGAAGCCTAGAGACTTGTAGCAACGTCAAGGTGAGTTTTATGAGGATTTTCTAGTACATAGCAAAATGTTATTTTCAGAAAAGTAAGATTTCCAAATGTTTATAAATACTAAAGTTTGGAAAATAGTTTTGAAAGAAGCTCTATACAAGGGCTTAGTATTTTAAGCAGATTTTTAAAGTATGGTTTGCAAAGTATTTTGAAAGAAGTTCCTTATGGGAACTAAGATGTCAAAAGTAGTTTTGATAATATTTTTGATAAAGAGTCATAAAATGTTTGAGTAAGAGTTGTTTACAAATTGTGTCCCATTTTGACCAATTTGAGATGAAATGAAGTAAGAATTAAAGACGTATGAGCCAGTTGTCCGGACTAGGATCACCCACATAATCGGGGGATCAGAAGACACTACTGGGATGGTACCTCCCGTCGCGAAGTAGTTGTCTAGCTTAGTATACCCTTGTGCTTGAATTCGTTCCAAGTCACAAAGGGGAGACAGAATGAGCAAACCGAGTGGGCAGATCTGTTCTGTCCCACGAGGGGAGCTAGTTGAATGAATTAATTAACTTAATTCATAAGTTTCAGTTGGTCACGAGAAATGAGATAGAAAAGTAGTTTTAAGAAAGAAAGTCTTTTTAAAGTTTGAAAGTAAAGAAGAAAAAGTTATTTTGAGATTTATGAAATAAATCAGTTTTTAGCAATGTACTTTTGATATTTCAAGTTTTGAATAGAAAAGTTTTGGGTCTAAACCCATATTACTCACGAGACTTTATGTCTCACGTATACTATGTTTTTGAAATGCTATGTACTTAGGTGAAGGGAGCTAAAGTTGCAGTTGGGACCGTTATTGTATACTGTAAGTTTAAATTATGGTTATCTGTATTGAGTCTGTAATACCCCTCGAGTTTAAGTTTGTAAAATAAAACAAAAATTTAAGTGGCTATTTTATAGTCACGAGTTGTAAAATATGTTTGAAAACTGTGTTTGTATTTTAAATATGGTTTGAGAAAAGGGGTGTTACAGTTTTGGTATCAGAGCCATAGTTTAAGCGAATTAGGTTGGAATACCATCCTAGACTTAAACTAGTAAAAGTAGTAGTAAGTTGCCTTAGTGATATAGGAGGCATAGAGTGAGTATGACTGTTACTAAAGTACAGTCAAGATAAGGAGATAACATGCTACCGCTTACGAAATACTATATGGAATTGCGTATTAAACAAACTTTTTGTTCATCTATATAGTAATGGAAGGCAAACGACAAGCTGACAGGGGTGAGGGCAGTCACACTTCCTCAAGAGGAAGTGAACCACATGTTCTGCGAAACGATGAGGTTTAGCCAAACCCACCACCACCACAACCTGTCACTATGGAGGCAATTCAGTTTCTAATCGATAACTTACGAACTGAGTTGAGACAAGATGTGAACAACATAATTGATGGTCGAATGGGTGAACCCAGAGCCCAATCTTCGTAAGAAGTTTCTAAAAAGGCAACCGAAGAAGAAGGTAGCGGAGAAAACAAGAAGGAAGCAAAGGGCTGCTCTTTTAAGTCCTTTATGGCTTGCAAACCGCCCGAATACCATGGCAGTTTTGAGCCAAAAGTGACAATGCGATGGGTCCGAGAGATTGAACAAGTGATACAAGCGAGCAAATGTGCAGAAAAAGATCAAGTCACTTTTGCTTCTCGGCAACTGAAGGATGATGCTTTGGTGTGGTGGAACACCAAATATGAAAGTTTGGGAAAGGATGTGGTATATGGTTGGTCATGGGTAGAGTTTGTCACGTGTCTCAAAGATAAATTCTGTCCCATGAGAGATTTGGAGAAAATGAATGAAGATTTCTTAACGATAAAGAAAGGAGATATGACGGTGGATGAGTATACGAAGAAGTTTTGCGACATGTTACCTTTTGTGGGGGAGTCTTACCCCAGTGAGCGGTCCCGGATCAACCGCTATGTCCGGGGTTTGCCATGGAACTATGAGCTTGAAGTGAAGAAAGCCGAAACGCTAGATGGGGCGATCAATGCTGCCCGAACTGTGGAAGATGTTGGAAAAATAAGGAAGGAGGAAGGACCTGGTTTTAGTGACAAAAGAAAGGCAATTAGTAGTATCTGTGGAAACATAAAGAAGAAAGGGAAAATGAGTTCAAGTCAGAGCTGACAGGGAAGTGTGAAGAAGTGCGAGAAATGCGGGAAAGAACACGGTGGTGAGTGCCGAGCGGGATCAAATGCCTGCTTTAATTGTGGCGGATTCGGTCACAAAGCGAAAGATTGTAAAGCCAAGAAAGCCAGCGAAGTGGAGTGCTTCTCATGCCATCAGATGGGACACTACAGTTTCAACTGCCCAAATAAGGGAGGAGAAACCATGGTGTCAACAGCCCAGAAGAAGACCGAACCTTAGAAAGTGAAGACCAGAGCTTTTCAGATCACCAGGGAGGAAGCGAAGGAGACTCACGATGTGGTCTCAGGTATTCTACTAATCAACTCGACACCTGCATATGTCTTGTTTGATTCCGGGTCTACATATTCATTTGTGTCCCATGGGTTTGGAGCTAGATTAAAAGTCCCATTAGAATTGTTAGATCTAGTTTTTGAGGTAGAAGTGGCGGACGGGAAATTTGTGGAAGTTCAGCATATGTACCGAGACTGTGAACTTGACATCAACGGCAAGAAGTTTCGACTTAATCTCCTTCCTATTGCAATTAAGTCCTTTGATGTAATAATTGGGATGGATTGGCTTGGTGCAAATGACGCGAAAATAGCTTGTGGACAGAAGAGGGTATCCGTTAAAACCCTAGGAGCTAAGGTGTACGTATATGGGGAAAGACGAACGCACGTGCCAAGTATAATCAGTGTAGCTAAAGCTCGACGATGTATCAGGAAAGGATGTGTATCTTTCCTGGCCTATGTAATGACTGAAGACAAAGTGAAACAGACATACAAAGACATAGAAGTGGTAAAAGAGTTCCCAGAAGTTTTTCCAGATGAATTACCAGGCTTGCCACCAGAAAAGCAGGTTGAATTCAGAATAGATCTTGTTCCAGGAGCTTCCCCAATAGCACGAGCACCGTACAGACTAGCACCAACAGAGATGAGGGAATTAATGTCCCAGTTGCAGGAGTTGCTAGATAAAGGCTTCATTAGGCCTAGTTCTTCTCCGTGGGGTGCTCCAGTTCTGTTTGTGAAAAAGAAGGATGGATCAATGCGGATGTGCATTGATTACAGAGAATTGAACAAGATTACCATTAAGAACCGTTACCCGTTGCCCAGAATAGACGATTTGTTCGACCAACTACAAGGAGCAGATTATTTCTCAAAAATTGATTTGAGATCTGGGTATCACCAAGTCAGGGTAAAAGAAAGCGATGTTGAGAAGACGGCGTTTCGTACACGATACGGGCATTACGAGTTTCTAGTAATGCCATTTGGTCTTACGAATGCACCAGCGATCTTTATGGACTTAATGAATCGGGTCTGTAAACCATTCCTAGACCGGTTTGTGATAGTGTTCATAGATGACATACTGATCTACTCGAAGAATAAAGAAGAGCATGCAAGTCATCTGCGGTTAGTACTCGATACGTTGAAGCGAGAACAGCTATATGCAAAGTTCTCTAAGTGCGAGTTTTGGATGAGAGAAGTGCAGTTCCTTGGACATGTTGTTTCTATCCAAGGTATAAAAGTTGATCCAGCGAAAGTTGAAGCAGTGATGAAATGGGAGCCACCAAAGACGCCAACCGAAGTTAGAAGCTTTCTCGGTCTTGCCGGATACTACAGGAGATTTATTCAAGATTTCTCCCGTATAGCAGTGCCACTTACACGATTAACCCGGAAAGAAGAGCAATTCAGATGGCAAGAGGAACAAGAAAGAGCTTTCGCTACATTGAAAGAGAAGTTGTGTAACGCGCCTGTCCTTACATTGCCAGATGGGACGGAAGACTTTGAAGTGTACAGTGATGCCTCACATCGGGGACTTGGCTGTGTATTGATGCAGAGAGGGAAGGTTATAGCATACGCTTCCAGACAGTTGAAAGACCCAGAGAAAAAGTACACAACCCACGATCTAGAACTTGCAGCGATCGTATTTGCCTTGAAGATTTGGAGACATTACTTGTATGGTACAAAGTGTAAGCTATTCACCGATCACAAGAGTTTGCAGTATGTGTTCACTCAAAAAGAGTTGAACATGAGACAAAGCAGGTGGCTAGAGCTGATCAGTGACTATGATTGCGAAATTGTGTACCATCCGGGTAAAGCGAATGTAGTAGCAGATGCACTGAGTAGAAAAGTTCCTGAGAAAAGAATCAAGGCAAGATCAATGCGAATAGAACTAGTGTCCAGCATTATAGAACAGATTAAAGCAGCTCAACAGAAAGTGGAGATTTAAAAGATGAAAAGCTAGGAAAAGACATTCAGTTTGAGACCAATAGTCAAGGCTTGAAGACCTTCAGAAACCGCATATGGGTACCAAAGACAGGAGGATTGAGAAAGCTAATTCTAGAAGAGTCGCATAAGTCAAAGTATTCCATACATCCAGGGAGTACCAAGACTTATCAAGATCTGAAAAGACAGTATTGGTGGCCTGGAATGAAGAAAAGAATAGCTAAGTACATCTCCAAGTGTGTTATTTGTGCACAAGTTAAGGCGGAACATCAAGTCCCGCATGGAGATGCTCAGTCATTGCATATTCCAGCCGGAAAGTGGGAAGATGTAACCATGGACTTAATTGTCGGGTTACCGAGAACAAGAAGAGGTCATGATAGTATATGGGTCATAGTGGACCGGTTGACCAAGAGTGCACTGTTTCTAGCCATAAAAGAAACTACTCCATTGGAGCAGTTAGCTCAGTTGTATACAGATGAAGTATTTAGAAGATATGGTGCACCGTTGTCTATCGTGTCAGACAGAGACCCTAGATTTACCTCTAACTTCTGGAGAGCCTTACAAGATAAAATGGGGACAAGAATTCAGTTAAGTACAGCATACCATCCACAAACAGATGGTCAGAGTGAACGAACGATCTAGACATTAGAAGACATGCTACGATCATGCGTGATGGATTTTGGTGGTAGTTGGGATGAACACCTGCCATTAGTGGAGTTTGCATACAACAATAGCTACCATTCTAGCATTAAAATGCCACCTTTTGAAGCATTGTATGGTAGAAAGTGTAGAACTCCTTTATGCTGGTCAGAGGCGGGTGAGACAAAGCTTACAGGGCCAGAGATTGTTAGAGTGACAAATGAGAAGATCGGAGTAATTCAAGCCAATATAAAAGCAGCACAAGATCGGCAAAGAAGTTACTCGAATCTAAAGAAGAGACCATACGACTTGCAAGAAGGAGATTTGGTGATGATTAAAGTGTCGCCATGGAAAGGAGTGGTTAGATTTGGTAAGAGAGGGAAGTTGAGTCCAAGGTATATTGGACCTTTTAGAATTCTGAAGAGAGTTGGGTTACAGGCATTTAAGCTAGAATTACCACCCGAACTTAGTGGAATACATGATACCTTTCATGTATGCTACTTGAAGAAGTATTTTGGTAAAGAAGAGCTAGTAATACCGTACACGGATTTGAGAGTGGAAACGCCTAGCAAAATGATTGAAGAACCCGAAGCTATTCTAGAGATGCAAACCAAGAAGCTAAGGAACAAAGAGATCGACCTTGTACTAGTCAAGTGGAAGCATCCGTTAGGGTCGAACCTAACTTGGGAGACACTAGAAGAAATGAAGAGAAGATATCCGAATTTCACGGATTACGAAAAGATTCCGAGGACGGAATCCGCTTAAGGAGGGGTGACTGTAAGAACCCGCGAAAAAGTCAAAAAGGGTAAAACCGTCTTTTGTCATATTGTACGACTATTATGTGTAATAATATGTACTTGTAAAATAATATAATAAGAAATAAAAGTTTATGTGAAATTTGGAGTTTTTACCGGGTGAATAGTGAAGTTTGACCAAAAAGGGTAAAATGGTAATTTGACATGAAAATGACCAAAAATGTTAAGAAAATGTTAAGTTGGAAGTTAATGGGACATTGTTGCAAGATTTTGGGTCTTAGGACCATTTATGTAAAGAAAGTGAAAGTTTAGGACTAAAATGTAAAGTTTTTATAAAAATTAAATATCTAATATATATGAGAGTTATCCTCTCATAATCTAGAATTCAGCAGAAGATTATAGAACTTACGAGAGAGAGCTAGAGAGAACGAGAGGAAGAAGAAGAAGGTCAAGGAATTTGCCAAGAATCAAGAACAAAAGCTTAGGAATTAGTAATTCCAAGCTCCAAGAGGTAACCATCTAGCCCTTGAACTCAAATTCTTGAACGGGAAATCAATCTTAACTTCTGATTTTCCAGAAATCATGAGTTTAGTGGGATTATCTTGCTCAAAATCATCCATTCAACATGTTCTAGATATAGAATGTGTTGAATATCAAGAAATGGGGATTTTGGCCAAGAACCCTAATTCACGGGTTTGCAAGATCAAAGCTGGTTTTTATGGTTTTTCTAAGTCCAAATGATCACTTAGGATGTATTAAGACACTCCTAAGTGATTAATTTCAAAAACTTGGATTTTTGGTGAAAATATCAAAAAACGGGTTTTTATGAAATTGGAATTGGAATCAGTGATTCCATGGCTTAAAACCTGATGTAAAGCAAGGGTTTTAGTCATGGAATGCTAGTAAAATGATTAAGATAAGTATTAAGCTCTTAATAGGTCAAAATAGAGGTATGCAGCACAAAATCGGACTTAAAAACCAAGTCTGCAGGTCAAGCACGAGTCATGCTTAATTTACTCATGATGTGCACGAGTCGTGCTCATCAATCTATCCAAGAAATAGCCATGTACTTTAGGCACGAGTCGTGCCAACCTTAGTACAAAAAGAGCACGAGTCGTGCTCTTACTGGGCAGGCTCCTGTCCAATTTTTGAAACTTAAACTTGATGCTAGGCTTGTCCGTTGGGTCTGTAACTCATACCATAGCCTTAAAATGGTATGAAAACATGCAGGAAACTTTCAAATTTGTAATCCGACCTTGCGGAAAAACCACTGTAGCGGCAGTGGCCAAACTTCAAGATTTTATCAAAACTTGATTTTTGGGATTTGAATTAGACTTGTCCGATTAACTCCAAATTTGGAACACAAGTCTAATATGGCTTAAGACTTCATGTAAAAGTGTCAAAACTGAAATACGACCCCTCGGGGTTACTGTAGCAAAATACGCGTATTTCGGTGAAAGTTTTAAAACGAGTTTATTAATGGTTATACATTTGTTATAACCTAGATTTGAGACGTATGAGACCTTAGAACTGTAAAGTCAGTTATAGTATGTATTTATTGAGTATTTATATATAATACTTGTATAGGTGGTGCTTCAAACGTGGTTGAGCACGGAAAAGGGAAAGGAATACGAGAAGCCTAGAGACTTGTAGCAACGTCAAGGTGAGTTTTATGAGGATTTTCTAGTACATAGCAAAATGTTATTTTCAGAAAAGTAAGATTTCCAAATGTTTATAAATACTAAAGTTTGGAAAATAGTTTTGAAAGAAGCTCTATACAAGGGCTTAGTATTTTAAGCAGATTTTTAAAGTATGGTTTGCAAAGTATTTTGAAAGAAGTTCCTTATGGGAACTAAGATGTCAAAAGTAGTTTTGATAATATTTTTGATAAAGAGTCATAAAATGTTTGAGTAAGAGTTGTTTACAAATTGTGTCCCATTTTGACCAATTTGAGATGAAATGAAGTAAGAATTAAAGACGTATGAGCCAGTTGTCCGGACTAGGATCACCCACATAATCGGGGGATCAGAAGACACTACTGGGATGGTACCTCCCGTCGCGAAGTAGTTGTCTAGCTTAGTATACCCTTGTGCTTGAATTCGTTCCAAGTCACAAAGGGGAGACAGAATGAGCAAACCGAGTGGGCAGATCTGTTCTGTCCCACGAGGGGAGCTAGTTGAATGAATTAATTAACTTAATTCATAAGTTTCAGTTGGTCACGAGAAATGAGATAGAAAAGTAGTTTTAAGAAAGAAAGTCTTTTTAAAGTTTGAAAGTAAAGAAGAAAAAGTTATTTTGAGATTTATGAAATAAATCAGTTTTTAGCAATGTACTTTTGATATTTCAAGTTTTGAATAGAAAAGTTTTGGGTCTAAACCCATATTACTCACGAGACTTTATGTCTCACGTATACTATGTTTTTGAAATGCTATGTACTTAGGTGAAGGGAGCTAAAGTTGCAGTTGGGACCGTTATTGTATACTGTAAGTTTAAATTATGGTTATCTGTATTGAGTCTGTAATACCCCTCGAGTTTAAGTTTGTAAAATAAAACAAAAATTTAAGTGGCTATTTTATAGTCACGAGTTGTAAAATATGTTTGAAAACTGTGTTTGTATTTTAAATATGGTTTGAGAAAAGGGGTGTTACATTTCAAGCTTACATCTGTTATACAAAAGGTATAAAACTTGGTTGCCTTTTTTGAAAAAAAAAAATATATCTTATTTCAAATTAAGTATTTATAATTAAATTTGGAGACTCATTTTGTGTAGATTCGATTGGTTTTGACATTGAGGATTTTCTCTTATAAAGAGGTGCATTATGGTTCTGCATCTACTGAGCAGGTTAGCAAGAACATTTTTGGAAAAGAAAGGAATCTGACAAAAGGAATTGGAATATGAAGGGACCGTAATCTGTTAATGGAATTGAATTCGATAATATAAGTTACATAATTTTGAACTTTCAATTATAATATTAATAGTTTTTGTGTATGGAAAATATATAATTATATATGGTCGATTTATTATTTTACTTTAATGTGTAATGTATAATGAGGGTATTTTGGTGTGCAGCCTAGGTTTAATTTCATGAATCTTCTTGTATATATGATTTTTAGGTGTAAGGACGAAGTGAGTAAACGGAAGTACAAAAATTAGATTTATATGCTTTTTTATTTGGTTTATATGCAGAGTTTTAGTCAAATTTTGATGGTGATATTGAGGATTTGAATGGCAGACCTTGTTCTTTTGTTAACAACTAAAATTTGAAGAATGATATATGTTGTTATACTTCTAATATTTTGCTTAATATGTTATTATACTTTAATTTCTGATTCAGATGTTAATTTTTGCACCTTCCGTATGATTTCGTATTTTGAAAGAGATTGCAAATGACTTAAACCAATGCAAAAGAGGTACTCTTATCTATCATCTATCCCTAAATCACGTGGGAAGAATATAAATAGCCTTAAAGGTGGTTGTGGAGATTTTTTTGCTAAGGGAATTTTCGTCATAAAATAAAAATACAAAGAAAAAGATATTTAAAAATAGCAAGAAGACAATGGTCAAAATTAGGACTATAACTATAGCCAAAATAAAAAAATGGCAAAACTTTATAAATGGTCTATGTGGTTTTACAGGATATCAACTTTAGTCCCTAACTTTCAAAAATCTTACAGATAGTCTCTGTGGTTTGAAAACTTTTCTTAAATAGTCCCTTCGTCAACTTTTGGCTGTTAAGTAGATAACAGCTGAGGACAAAATGGTCTTTTCCATAATAAGGACCATTTATGAGTATTACTATGTTAGTTTTTTTTCCTTTTTTCTTTTTAATATATTTTTTAAAGAATTTTTTTATTAAAATAAACAATAACCCAACCCAACCCCCACCCCACCCTCTGGTTTTGTCTTGAATTAATATATAGCTGCATCGTCTCTTTCTCTTCGACCAGGATAAGCTCAAAGAGGCAGGATCTCATCGACGACCAATGGTGTCCGATTTTATTTGATTATAATGAATATATATATATATATATATATATATATATATATATATATATATATATATATATATATATATATATATATATATATATATATATATATATATATAGTTAGTATTAAATAAAAATGTTAGTTATTGTGTGATTGTAAGACTCTGTTTGGACCGTTAGATTGAAACAATCGGTGGTTATGATCAAAATAGCATTCTTCTAAATAAATACAAAGAATTTATTTATTTTATTAATAAAAATATCGAAAAGGGTATAACAGTAAATCGTAACACCTATAAATAAGGAATGGCTTATCATTAATACCCAAATATGCTACGATCACGGAACACGATATATCGAATCAGTTACAAAATACAAACTCATTAGATATTGAACCTCCGATTTCACGACAAATTCAAGCATTCTTCGAGACGTAGCGATGGCACAAAGAACAAGCAGTTCACGGCTGACGGAAAATTTCCAGTTCAAATACTCAAACATTCTACGAGAATACGATTCATACAGTTTGTTTACGATATGCTCTGAGAATGAGAATGTTGGAGAATAAAGAACCCATTCTTGAGAACTTAACGACATTATCTGAGAATGAGAATGTTGCTGAATAAATAACTCATTCTCTGAGAATGAGAATGTTGCAGAATTAATAACTCATTCTCTGAGAATAAGAATGTTGCAGAATAAAGAGTCATTCTTGCAGAATAAAAAACCCATTCATTCTCTGAGAATGAGAATGTTGCAGAATGAGATTTAAAATTCTTCGTCTTCATCGACCTTCTATAAATTGATTCAACGCATCCACTTCTTAATCAACCTTCTTCTTCTTCTACCGACAAAGTCAACGATTTCAATACCAGAGGATACGAAGGTAGCCACTTAGCTGTCGAAATCAACCCGATAATCACTCTTCATCTTCGGTGCCGGCGGCGGCAACGACTGAGGGCGGCGGCGACGACGACGGTTGAGGGCGATGGTGCCGACACCCACCGTATCCTCGTCATTCACGATCGTTCTAGCGTAGGATGATGGTGATGACGGCCAACGTAGGGTTAGAGAAATTATACGCACAATCGTCAATTAGATACCTTAATTTTAGGGATTTATTGTTGTATAATAATTAATTTAATTAACAAAATGTCAAGATTACCCCTATCAAACGATTGGTCCACAATTAGTCCTACATTCACACAATATTTAAAGATTGTATTTGAACCTATATATATATATATATATATATATATATATATATATATATATATATATATATATATATATATATATATATATATATATATATATATATATATATATATATATATATATATATATATATATATATATAACTGGAGCGTGAAGGTGATCCTTAGGAAGATGACTCGAACTGGCCGCATGAGGTATCTCCGTCATCTGCCTCGTAGATTCAAGAGCAACTTCAGTGAAAGTGTTATTTAGTTAAGAAATTGTCGTTGAAATCAATTTATCTTCATCTCTCCACCGACAATCAAAATAGTTTTGCTGAACTAACCTCTCCTCCGACAATCTTTCTTGGATTCACACCAAGCACAGATTCGTTGTAGGGTTTCGTCTTTTTCAGAGCGTTCTTTCTCAATGTCATCTATTTGATCAAAAGAGAGGGAAGTTGGTTACAGATTTGTTTGGTCTGAAGCGGGTGTGCTGGAAGAGAAGGGATTCACAATCTAGCTGATAAAAATGGATTTAAGAGAAAAGGGTTTCGAGGAAAGAGGCATTGGAATTATATGAGGTGAGATCAACCCATTTCATTCGTTGGAATTGAAAGGTTAAACCTCCATCCGTGATGATGGTGAAGAAGCTTAAACCCTAAACACGAGAGTTGTATAGCAGGGCATGGGCGTTGTTTGTTTGATCGATGGGCTTTTCAATACATGTCAAATATCGAAATACCTCCATCTGATGTCCTTCTTGAAAACAAACCCTAAAATCGCAATCTTCTTGTAGGGAACGATGTTGACATCGATGAAACAATCCGGTTCACACAGTGGGACTTCTGGTAGTTGTTCACTTTAATCACTTGTTTTTTCTGATCCACAACTACCGGTAAGTCGTTGCATTGACATATATAAACTAGGTTTTGGGGGAGATCAGGAATTCAAAGAGGGAGATCGAAGAAAGTTGGGGATGGGGACGGTATTATAAAAGAGGGTTTTTGGGAGAGGGAGAGAGAGAGAGAGAGAGAGAGAGAGAGAGAGAGAGAGAGGGGAGAGAGAGAGAGGGTTTTATTTTTAATTTTTTTGTTATCTAAATTATATAAAAGAATAAAAATAAAAAATAAAAAGAAATAAAATAGAAAATATTCATAAATGGTCCCTGTTATGAGAAAAGATCATTTTGCCATTGTCTGTTATGTATTTAACGGCCAAAAGTTAACGGAGGGACCATCTATGAAAAGTTTTCAAACCACAAGGCTTTCCTTGAAGTTTTTGAAAGTTAGGAACGAAACTTGATATCTTTTAAAACCACAGGGACAATTTATAAAGTTTTGTCTAAAAAAATTCAATATCAAGGATCTTCACATAGTCTTTCAAGGTAATTGAAAAGTTTAAGCATGGTGGTACATCTAGCCAAAGCTTTGGAATATTGAAAAGAATGAATACCGGCCCCAGCAATGATAGAGTTACCAAGTTATTACCAACGTTCTTATCTAATTTCACTCTTATCATTTTTAGCAGTGTTGTTATCTAATTTCACTATAATGCTAAAATAGAAAAGTTATTGCTTTTCGTAATTTGCTTCGATATAAACAAAATTTTCTTACAGTAAAATAATAATCCTAATATCCATCATCGTTAAAGTTTAGCATTCATTAATTTCAACATTTGATGCTAGATGTCGATTGTTTTTGGGATCACACTAATATTTATTCCATACTTTTGTGTTGGAAAAAAAGAAACTCTTTATTTGTACGTCAAATGTGTAATGATTGAATTTATCATTAATCTTAGGTTTTAAAGGGAAAATAGGATAACGATATCGAACTTTATAAAATAAATCCATTATAAACATATCAATAATCTTTGCTTTTTGATTTTACCTGAATAAAACTGTTTAATGTAGCCTCAGAGGCATTTTCATTTCACGTTCATAGAACCCAACAAAGAAGATTAAAGATCTTGAAGTCTGAGTCCCAATTGCCTATTATAATATACTTAATTTGTTAATTTAAATATTATGTTAAATCTAAAACATAAATCAAAATATCAAATAAACTTAAAAGAATATGTTTAAAGACTATATAGTTTAAATATTGAAAATGTAGGACAAGTCAAATTAGATAAAAAGAACATCAAAAATATTTTTTATTATAATTAATTTTTTATTGAAATAAGTGGTTTTAAATTAATTAACAAAAAATTATGTTAACTTACAAACAATGCTTTATGTCTCAATTAATCATAATGATCGAAATTAATAAATTACAAAATATAAATATTTTTAATTAATAAATCATAACGTTAAATTGTAATACTAAATCAAAACAATGTTTAATTTTATTTGCATGCAAATCGTGAGTAGAGACTATTGAATGATATGTTTCTAATGATGTATATCTCATAATATGGTTAAAAATTAATTAAAAATACATACATCAACTTAGTGAAAAAAATTATTATTTTATAGTTAATATCAATCACATTATTATTTTCAACATGTATATGTAAAGAATATAACTCATATAATTTTATTCTGCACAATGCACGGATATTTGTCTAGTTGGATCATAATATTCGCAATATATCATTTTTATTCAATGTTTGCTATGAAGCTCCTCGTCCCCCAAAAAAAGGAACTGAATTATGTATTATATACTAAAGAGTCATAATGTTGTATGGGTTGTATTATGTTCATCATATTTATTGAACATTAACTCTTCCTAACTCTAGCCTTGATCACCCTTGGACTCCGTAAATAAATACACCGAAAGAGCCGATACCAACCGGTTCAATCTCATTATCATTATCATACTTAAATAAACACACCAAAAAAGGAATTGAATTACGTATTATATACTAAAGAGTCATAACGTTGTATGGGTTGTATTATGTTTATCCTTTATTGAACAATAACTATACAAATAATATTGGTACCAATTTTTCGTACCAATCTCATTATCATACTTATTTTATATTTTTTAAAATTGGTCGGTCCCGTAAGCACTACTATCAAATATTTCCCAAAAAATGACTGGTTGCTACCAAAAGTCCAAAACTCTGTTTTGACAAAAATAAGTTTGCTTCCGGTTATAATTTTACGCGGGTGCTGTTATATTGACACCATTTAGACACATTTAACAAAAATTAATATTAATCAATATTAAAAGATGTGTTTTCAGACCTGTCAGTTTTAACATTTCAATCTTCTTTTTATATTTTCTAAATACTTTATAGTTTTTTACAAAAGATGGCAAAATGTACCAATCGATACTAGTCAACCATTGATTCCCGAGTTACTTTTGCAGATTTTTATATAATACAATAAAAAGACCAATAAAAACAAGTCAAACATCCAAAATCAATAAAAATTAAATTACAGAACTAACAAATCCTGTAGTATAAATTTCCAATTTTACAAATTAACTAAAACAAATCCAACAGTTTATTGTTCTGAAACAAATTAATCTAGTATACTTCTAAAACAAAATCAAAGGTTCATTCTGATTCTTGCTTCTTCTTCAAAATAATCTGGTATACATCATGTTCCCTAAATATTTCATAGATCTAGAGAAAAAGAGGGAAACAAAGAGAATAGAGGTTGCTTCTGGTTGTGGCCGGAGGTGAACGACAACATACCGACGGTTGCTGAAGGCGTCCCTCGGCTGACCAGAGGTGTGAGATAAGAAAGCACCGGCCGGAGATGCGGTTGTGCACCGTCAAAGAGGAGAGAGTGAGATAAGAAAGCGATGGCTGGAGACTCGACGTTACGGTTGCTGAATGTGGTTGCTGATGTCCGACCGCCGAGAGTGAAAGAAATGTGCGCTGGTGATGGAGACAGTCGAGAGTGAGAGAGATGTGCGAGATCCATAGTGAGAGAGAGGAGGCCGGCGTCGGCGGTGAGATGTGGTGGCCGGCGTCGGCAGTTGTAGGGAGAGAGAGAGAGAGAGATCCTGAGAGATAGAGAGGAAAATATGGGTGCTGGCTAGGGGTGTTTTTTTCATTTTATAACATTATGGTTTATTTATTTACGTTTACACCCTTTTATTTTTATACCCTTTTATTTTTATACCTTTTAGTTTTACATATTTTCATTTAGTCTCTTTTAGTTATATTATTAGAATTTAAATGAGTTCTAATAGAATACATCTTTTTTATATAATTATTTTATATAATTTTAATTACATTTTTTTTATACAGTTCTAATTTTATCACTTATAATAAAATACATTATTGGTCATTTAACAAATCATATATATTTGTAATTTGGTTTTATATAATTTTAGTTTTATAACCATTTAATTTGTTATAATCTATAGGGTTTATTGAAAAACTGTCAATGTTGTACGAAGATAACCGGAATGAAAACAATGGATCGTTTATGGCAACATCACCATTTTTTACTGGTCGAGTATAATATTTTTCACCGTTTTTAAATTTTTTATCATTATAATTTTAACTATTTTCTAACATATATTATTTGAGTTTTAGGTGTTCGAGTCTCATGACGAGCTAATGAAAGAGTGCAAAACACGACATTCTCTCTTGGTTATGTTATCGTTACGAGAAGATCAAAGGCAAATGATGGTATGGTGTCTTACGTCACGCTTATTTGTGATCGTGGTCGTGAATACAACTATAAAGAAACAAGTAAAAATAGTGGCACCAAAAAAAACTCAATTGTAAATTTCAGTTGGTAGGTTCGTGTACAAAACAATACAGTGGTTGGACATTGAGGGTGATATGTGATCAACATAATCATCGACCCGCACAGTATCCGGAGGGACATGCTTATGTTAGGCGACTGAAAGAAAACGAAATGCAATTGGTGGCTGATTTGACAAATCAAAATGTTGCACCACGAGACATACTCTCGATATTGAAAGAGCATGACGAGAATAATGTTTCCACACTAAAAACCATATACAATGCACGACTCAAGCTTCTCTTGTCCCAAAATATTGGGAAAACTCAGATGCATGTATATTCAATAAGAAATCTCTAATGAATTGAATTTTTATTAATTAATGGTATTTTAAATTTAATTTATAAAATGATTTTTTATTAACTAATGGTATTTTAATGCATGTTCTTATGGGGCTTTTGAATGATAAACAATTTCTTTGAGTTTTCCATAAATGAAATCTCTAATGAATTGGAAAATTTGTTCATCGTTCATCTACGGTCATTGAAAATGTGGCGTGCATTTCCACACATTATGATTATAGATACGACGTACAAAACGAACAAATACGGTATGCCTTTTATTCAAATTGTTGGCGTAACATCCACCAACAAAACATTTAGCATAGCTTTTTCTTTTATCATTAACGAAAGAGGGGGGGGGGGGGGGAGAATTATAATTGGGCATTAACGTGTTTGAAGTTGACATTAGACAAGTGCATGCATCCATGCGTTACAGTGACAGACAGAGAATTGACACTCATGAATGCATGCCAACAAGTTTTTTCCGATGCCACTCGGTTACTTTGTAGGTGGCATATTACCGAGAATATTAAAAACCATTGTAGGCAAACTATCAAGTCGCAACATGAGTGGGACTCTTTTGGTGCAATGTGGAGTATACTCGTTGACTCTCCAACGTGGACATTATACACTGAAAATTACAAGAAACTCTAATCAATGTTGAGCAAATATCCACGTGTTTTAAATTATTTGCATCAAACTTCCTTAAAAAAATATAACGAAATGTTTGTCTCCGCCTGGATTGAACAACATCTCAACTTTGGAGAACGAACAACAAACAGAGTTGAGAGTCAACACGCAAAGTTGAAGAAGTACTTATGTTCAGCAAATTATTTTCTAGATAAATTTGTGAGCTCAATTGATTGGTTTGTAAGGTAGCAACTTACAACAATATATGAGAGTTTTGAAAAGAGTGGTATCGTCATCAAACACGAACACAATGTATCATGTTTCAGATTATTGCAGGGATTTGTGGCACATGAAGCTTTGGATATACTAGTAGGGGAATTTCAGCGGGCGAGAGGACTTCAACTTGATTCTTCAAATTGTGGTTGTAAACTACGTAATAGTTTTGGCTTACCATGTGCTTGTAGGCTGAAACATCCCTCTCTTTCGGTCGTTGGGAAAGGCAACATTTTTTAAAGAAAATTTTCATATATATAAAAAAATTTGCGTACATGTAACAGTTCGTACTCGAAACACTGGTAAATGAATCCACTTACAATAATCCCGACATAAGCAACCATTGTGCGAGTCTAGACATTTTTATAACTAGGAAACAAACATCAAGCAAATCATCGAGCTTTATTTTGGTACCTTACTTCTTAAACCTGAGACACACATCAAAATAAACGTCAGACTGGGAAGTCTGGTGAGATACATAGGGTTTAGACTCTTTACATAATAATCAAAAACACATTAACACATTATTACACTTAAATATGCATACGTCTTTATTACCCCCTTTCTCATCCACTTAGTCCGTTCTCGAACACACATCTTTATGGGTTGCATGGGGGGAGTCACCCATGACTGGTGACGTGGCGGGGGATGAACATATCAGTCCGCCAATCGTCTATTTGGGCTGCGTCGTGGTGGTCCAAGCACATCTTAAGGCATCGCCGACGTAACTTGTTCCTATCACAACAGGTAGCTAGCCTGTGTGAAAATGGCAAGAATGTCTAGAATATCAAGCCAACGTCATTAACGTCATTACGTCATAAACATCTTTCGTCATTGTGGTGGGAGTCACCCATCGTTAGAGACGTGACGGGGGATGAATGTATCAGTCCGTCAATCATCTGTGTTTGGATCATGTGGGGAGGGGTCCCAAGTACGTCAATCATCTAGTAAATGTTTTAATCTCTTATACAGATTGAAACTTGCCTGGAGATATGTGAGCCAAGTGAACGTATTTTTAACAATGGATATTAATTGTGATGAAATGTCCTTTTATCCTCCGTTCTAAACCATAAGGCTGAAGGGTGTGCCGGACGCACACCCGCGTCCTTGCTGAGATGGCACCTAGAACGCGGCCAAACACCGCCCCTCCTCCGCGTCCCCGCGTCCTCCGTCCTCACACGTTCCTGGGGAGACAACCCAGGAACGCGGTGTTCTCCTTTTCTATTGACTGAACCAGTTCTCTCTCTCCCACCTCAGCTTCTTCTCTTGCGTTCTTCCGGCGAGTACACCCCACGGCGTCAAGCCAATTCATATGGATTAGGTTATTCTTCATTCCGTATTTACGACTGGAATATCCATTTAAAGAAGCCAAAGACCAAAATACTCAAATTTCATCTATTTCTTGTTTGACACAATCCATTTGCAAGTTTTCAATTTATATAATTATTTTAATGTAGCTCACGTACCAGTGTAGTCCCATGATTCCAGCAATCCCTGCCGGAAATAAATCCCAAGTACAGCATCATCTCTTATGTCTGAAACATACTGCTCCGAACAGCCTATTTCAGCCTCTCATCCATATTCATGCATTCCTCGTTAAGGTCTAGATTTGTCATTCCTTCATCGGGACAAACCACCAGATCGAAACAATCATAGTTAATCATTGACGAACAATATCAACGACTTACATGCTCGGAAGAATTGCATCGAGTCTTGGTTCATCGTCACATCCCCTGGATACACCGGTGACCACTCATTGGAATGTCAATCTACCCTTCTAGTAGTCGTGGGTAACTCGTCACCTTGATCGATACCAAGTGATGACTCAAGGGCTGGTCGTGTCTGGGTTATTTTCTCGCTACCATCGATGTGCATAACCTCGTCTCGGCACTGTCTTGCTCTTTCTCCCGTAACTCACTGTGACTCGAACGGGTCTCACAAACTTCACTGTTGAATGTCCTTAGTTGGGTTCTGATTGGCTTACGGTGCTCCTGGGTCTCACCATCTCAGCCCTACGTTTGTTTTGCATCGTATCATCGAGAGATCGACCACCTTCTCTCTATCCCTCGTTATCTATTTATCGATTTCGTTTCTCACCTAGAAAACCTCCGTATAGGAGCGATCATGTGGATATCTAGAGATGGAGGGTCCTCATGTCAACCGTAAGGAAGCGAAACGATTTAAAGGAAACAGAAGTTGCGACGATTCCTTGTGTTGAAACTTGAAACGTATATGTGTTTGACAGTTACATATTGATCGGAGTTATTTGAGTTAAATTGTACGCATGAATTGGTTTTGGAATTATCAATATACAACATTAATCCCTCACCTTTCTCTTTTTATTTATAAATCACTCCATCTTTATAAATTTGCACCCTCATCTTTCTTCTATTTGATCACCACCTCCCTTTTACTATTATTCGAATTATTTCTAACCCTCACTTATTATTAGGCATATTCCTATATATTTTGTCAAATAAACATCTTAACCCCTCTAACTTCCATCAACACTTCAACTATATATTCCTTCTTGAAATCTTGACACAAAAGTCGTCTTATAATTCTATCTTTCTTTATGTTTCACGTATTTCATCCTTTAATCAATAAATAATAAAATTTTCTCAATATATTAAACCAAAAAGTATGAACCCGATTTGCGGGTGTTACAATTCTCTCCCCCTTAAAAAGATTCCGTCCTCGGAATCTGTGAGTCAATTCTCATAAGGTCGACTCTCTCTAGTCACGTACGCTCTTTTCTCATCTTGAAATATTTGCAAACCTAGTAATTTTTTTGTTAGGTCGTTCCATCATAATAACCCACTAGTTACTCATGAATCACTCGAATCTTAATTCTGGTAATCATCTTTCTTAGGGTGTTATTAGCTATTTCTAATGTTCACATTATGTTTGGTGGAACGATGATACATAGGATCCTACACTAATTGCTCAAGTCATCACCTTCTTATCAGCAAAACAATAACTATTGCATTCTTGATCATGTCATCTATTTGTCTCACTCGTCCCAACATAATTCTAGCACTTATACACTAAGGTGGCGTTTGGTTCGCAGAATGTTTTTGAAGGAATTGGAATCTGTGAAGGAATTGGAATCTATCAGGAATTGGATTCCAATTCAATCTCTTGTTTGGTTGACAGGAAATGGAATTGGATTCCAATTCCTTTTTCTGTTTGGTTGGAAGGAAAAGCAACTGCAATCTATGTAAATTGACCAATTTGTCCTTATTTCTTTTTAACTTAGTTTTACTTTGTTATTCAATTTATATGTACAGGATTGTTATACAAAATGAAATATTTCACCTTTTGGATTAAATTTACTCTATTAAGTCAATTGTATGGTAAAAATATATTACGTAAATAATACTAACAATAGATTTTCACATTACGAACATGATGCTAATAAACATTAGTTATATAACTTATACACATCATAACTTATATTTTCATGTGTATTAGATCATTCCAATACACATTACAATAATGTTAACAAAAGTACATAACAATCTTTCGATACATCACAATCGAAGATACCAAAAACTAACAAATCCATAATGTTTTTAACAACAGATAAACCTACCCTTCCAAAATGTATTTGACCCAAGCCTCTCTATCGCCTTCTTTAATTTCCCAGAAATTTTGTACGTTTATAGGATCACTTCTTATCTTTGTCAAAGCTTTGAACTTCTCTAGTTGACTTAATGAAATCATCTCTAAAATCTTTGGTGGGATTTTCTCACTCAATTCATTGATCTTCATGTCTAATTTAATACCTTGACTCAAGTCCTTCGATATTTCCTTAAGACTTTCTGTGATCAAGCCAACCGCATTGTTGAACCCATCGTCGCTTCGAGTTTTCCTCTTCTTGGAACGACCACTTTGTGAAGTTGCTTCATGATGAACACTTGCATTACGGCTAACTTCTTCTGAATCAAGGAAACCATCATCCGACCCTTGTATTTCCTCTTCTAAGTTCACCTCTTGCTCTAAGTCAAGGAAATCTTTAGCTCTATTTCCTTGAGCTCGGTCTTTTCCAAAAACAATGCAAAGCTCTTCATAGTAAGGAAATTTTTTGTGTTTCCATCTAGCCGCGTCTTTATGAATCTATTTACCAACATGATAAAAAATATATATTATAGTTGCTTCTTTGTAAACAAATGAAATATAATTATTAAAACACTTACATCAAGGTACGCCTCCCAAACTGGATCCTCGGCCGTAACACAATGGTTTACGTTGTCATACCCAAACACACTTGTGTTTGTACCATTTAGCAAATCATACACACATTGTCAATCTTTTTTCATGGTTTTTATTTTCGACTCAATATGCGGCTTACCTAAGAGACCCGAAGTGGGAAGTGATTGTTTCAATGCTAGCTCGAGGTGTTGTAAATAACCAGATTTAAAACCATTATCAGCTTTAAATCCTCCAGCGTTTGTCATATTCACCAACGCCTCAACTAGTTTCGCTTCTTCGGTACTTGTCCATGGCCTATAATTCCTAATTTGACTTGTCATTCCTATAAACATAACAACAAGCAAACGTTAAGTAATACAACATATTATAGAACATGTATATGCAAGGAAGGCAACAATTTTTCCAATAATTTAACAATAAAACTTGTCCAACATAGACTCGACCAAATTATCTCGAAATATAAAGATATGAAAAGTAATTTAATTGGCCCGAGATTCAAACATAGACTCAGCCAAATTATCTCTAAATATGGTCCATTCGTTCGAAGTCCCGATAGATGTAGTAGTATCCACATCGTCATGTCCAACATCCCCGGTTCCCTCGTCAGGCTCACATTCGTTGTCCAATGGATCTACTTCCATTTCTTGCCTTATAAAGTTATGAAGGAGACAACATGCCATTATGATCTTATTTTTAGTTTCAATCGGAAAATATGAATGGTCTTTTAGTACTCCCCATCTTCCCTTCAAAAGCCCAAAACATCGTTCGATAACATTTCTTGCAGACGGATGTTTCATGTTGAAGAATTCCTTTGCTGTAGTAGGTTGGTGTCCATGACGCCATTCATTCAAGTGATACCTTTGACCTCTATAAGGCGCTAGAAAACCCTTTCCATTTGTGTAACCGGCATCAACCAAATAATAACCTGTAAATACGATTTATAATTAAAAACAAATTATAATTATTGAATGGTAGTTAAAGGTATATTTACATACCCGAAGTTGGAACTTTTAATCCATTTGGTCTAAGAAGAGCATCCCGAAGAACTCTACCATCTGCAGCCGACCCCTCCCACTCCGTTAACACGTATATAAATTGTATATCTTGGGAACAAACCCCTAGAACGTTTGTTGCAATGTCATTTTTCCTTGTTCTATATCTAGCATTTTCTTCAACCGGAACTACACACTTTATATATGTTCCATCCAGAGCTCCTAAACAATTCGTAAACAATTTCCATCTATGATCGGTACAATAATCGGGAACGGGTTCGGGCTTCTTAAGTAAACGACTATGCAATCGGATGACTGCATTACAAACCCGAGAAAAATGCCTACTTATCGTTTCTCCTGATCGACGAAAGCGGCATATGATGACACGATTTTTAACATTGTGAGCAAGAATATGTAGAAAAATGGCAACTTGTTCATCAATATCCATGTTCCTAGTTGGTTTTAGGCCTCCGAATGTTTCAAGCAGAAGACATAACTTAGTAAAACATAGTCGAGACATTCTAATTTGTGATATAGACATATTGTCACTCTCATAAACGAATCTATGTAGTATAGGGTATCGATCTACATTTGAAGAAAAGTGATTAAGATGTCGTTTATCTTTTTTTAACATCATCAACAACAGGACTACAACAATGTGTAAAACCACATTCCACCAAGTCAAAATCAATGAAGTTTGCCTCTGTCTACGATTGTGTGTTGTTAAACTAAGTCGAGACATTTCCCTGTTCATACAAAGTCAAACCAATAATCATTTATAGCACATAAACATGAAATTCAACAGCTTTAATCCTACAAAATCAGAGGCATTAACATCAAAATCGGGGAAAGACAAGTCAGGGAAGATAACATCAAAATCAAATTGAAAGAAAAGTCGTTCCTGTCAACGACTTGTAACATCAAAATCAAAATAAACCAATTCTGTTAACTTAAAATAGCTTCAATCCACCAAATCAAGGACGATTGCGTGAATCCAAATCAAAATAAACGACAGAGAATCCAAATCAGGGACATTAAAATCTGATTTCGTAGGTTTTCAATCCACCAAATCAGGGAATAACATGTTCGTGAACCCTCCGGTCGATAGCGAGAAACATAGCGAGAGAGAGAGAGAGAGAGGGAGAGAGAGAGAGACAGTACCTCACTTCGTGAAGTCGATGGCGTGAGTTCTTCCAGTAGACGATGGCGTGAATTCTTGAAGTCGATTCTTGAAGTTGATGGAGACAGACGACGATGGAGACAGACCACGATGGAGCGAGAGAGACAAGGAGGATTGTGTGATTCCTTTCGTCGTCGTATCAGTTGCGTGAAACCAGGAAGGAGGGAGGCGTAAATTGTTTGTATCAAGAGAAGATAAGGATTAAATGAGAAAAGGGGTAAATGTGTAATTGGTCAGATTCCATCTTGAATAGGATTTAATTCCATCCAAGTTCCGGTGGAATTCTTTCCCCCACTTTTGAAGGAAAGTTTTCACTATTTAGGATTCCAATTCCTGACTATATCTTTTACCAAACACAACATTTCGAGGGAATTGGATTCCAATTCCCTCGAATTCCTTCGAATTCCACCGAACCAAACGCCACCTAAGTAATCAATTGCATTTAATTGGCGGTACATGTAGCATTAAGGACAACATCCTTAACTCAATACTCTCTGCGCCCATCATATAGTATATGCATCTTCAACATGCTTAGAAATCTTGGCATGTTTGGGGTTACTATCATCGTAAAACTTAGACTTTAGGTCAATCTAAATATCTTGTCTTATATGGTAACATACACCATCCTGCATAATCATCATTTGTCTTCTTCCTAATCTTCAACCAACATCCTTATTAATCACGTAGAAACATTTTAAATGAAACACTGACACCATACATCTTTTCCTTATAACTTCATGTGATACTGGCTTTAGTATTCCTATATCATCCCTAAATAAATCCAATGCAACTTCTCTCTAAAAACCTTGTAACATTTCTCAACTACTTTCACCAAACAACTTCTCTTTACATTTAGTGTATTATTTCCTTTGTTATCGATAGTAACAATCACCTAGTCTTCAATTGGGATGATATCTCGACTTTATATCATATTAGTATTTCTTATTGGAGTTCCAATAGCACGATAGGGATTTATTTCCTAAGGAATCAACAGATGTAAGCATCATGTTATTCTCTTAATTAAACTTAACTCGTGACTTCATATCATCATTAATTTGGTCTTTGCGCAACTCTTCGGGTATCACTAATTTCACGTTAGTGTCGTCAATAAATATGGCACTTCATCTTAAATGCCTCACTTCAACGCAAACTAATGACACTACTCTTACCCTCATCATCATATGACTTATAGTTTCACTCCCACTTACACATATCGGCCAACAATGAAACACATACTGACTTATATGCTAATAGAACTTAAGATATTAGCCACTAGAGTCCACCTCTTCACTTGTATTACTCATAAAAAGTTTGATTATAAGGTACCACGTGTATTATACTCGTGCCAAAACTTTATGAAGTACACAACTTTAATGATACATCAACCCTAACTTTAATTTTTTGGTTCCTACAGGTTACTCCTCAGAAGTAACTACTATTAGCTTACCTCCTTAATAATCATTATTAAGCGTCAATCATGTCGGGATATAATTACATCTTTGATACAATAATAACCCAATACCTTACTATCAGAAAATTTCATCATAATCATCCGAGTTTCCTAACATTCTGACAGCATAATAACTTAATACATTGTTGTCATATCATCTTAGTACTTAACATCTTAACATAATAATCACTTTAAAGTGATTTCGTCGTGTTGTTGTAACATTGTAACATCATATTCGTTCTAGCATCATAACATCGTATTGAATTAACATCTTATCATCGTCATAGTTAAGGAATTAGTACATCATCTTTGTATACTTATTTAAAGTACCTTATTATTACTTCTTCCTATAGGGATTAACTTTTCTAACATTTGTCATATTTAACCCCATTGTTAGTCTAACTATAGGTGAGACTTCTTTCAATAGATAGGCTTGAACATGCCTCAAGTATATAAATGAGCTAACGTCTTAGGTCGTCATTGTAGCAGGTCATGTAGATACCCTCATGTTGATTTGTTCTAAGAAAACTTGGCTCGTAGTATCTCTTACAATATTCTACGAGGTTAGATACCTTTCTTAAGTAGTTTTTCTACAAAACTACTTACTAATAATTGTACACTATGGAGCCTCGAATGTTTGTTTTGTCTCCACCAATCCACTTGTAAGTAGCCATCGACTTGGTACGTCTTTCATACTATACATGAATGGTTATCACTTAAAGTTATCATATGCGCACTCCTTCCTAGACCCGATATTAGGTGGTTTTCTCTCATTTATATGGTGCTCGATGGAATCCTCAGCATATTCTTCTTTCTTGGCCCATCTTGGTTCCTCATGCTCCAGCGTTAGCTTACAAAACTCTTTATGTCATCAGTCTAGCCTCTGATTCATCCTTTTCTTCCTGATGCATAGGCACTGGTTGTAGCATCTGTTGGGTCCTAATCGTCATGGTCGCTTCTGACTGCACCCCAAATGTCCTAATATTGCTCGTGTAAGTTGGAATGACGCCATCAACCATTATACTAGTATCCACTATATCATGATTCCGAATTCCCATCCTTGTTAGCCTCATCCTATCACTACATACTTACGACTTTCTCTTATTTATAGTATACTAAAAGACATAGCCTAAAAGAAGTGTGTCACTAGAATAAGCGATACGCATCATAGTATAGTTAAAGTTTCATAGCCAAATTTAATAGTATCCATTGCACATAAGGCTAGGTCAGCTAGTGGTTGACAAGTTCACATAAGCAAGTAAGGCACGTATAGGTAAGACATGTGATGCCTAACATTTTAGACTCCCCTCGTCATATATATTTGCTGTTACTCTTCTACAGTTTAGGTCTAGGCAGCAGTCACTACCTAATTCTTTTAAACCAATGCTCTGATACCAACTGAAACATCCCTCTCTTTCGGTCGTTGGGAAACGCAACATTTTTAAAGAAAATTTTCATATATATAAAAAAAGTTGCGTACATGTAACAGTTCGTACTCGAAACACTGGTAAATGAATCCACTTACAATAATCCCAACGACATAAGCAACCATTGTGCGAGTCTAGACATTTTTATAACTAGGAAACAAACATCAAGCAAATCATCGAGCTTTATTTTGGTACCTTACTTCTTAAACCTGAGACACACATCAAAATAAACGTCAGACTGGGAAGTCTGGTGAGATACATAGGGTTTAGACTCTTTACATAATAATCGAAAACACCTTAACACATTATTACACTTAAATATGCATACGTCTTTATTACCCCCTTTCTCATCCACTTAGTCTATTCTCGAACTCACATCTTTATGGGTTGCATGGGGGGAGTCACCCATGACTGGTGACGTGGCGGGGGATGAACATATCAGTCCGCCAATCGTTTATTTGGGCTGCGTCGTGGTGGTCCAAGCACGTCTTAAGGCATCGCCGACGTAACTTGTTTCTATCACAACAGGTAGCTAGCCTGTGTGAAAATGGCAAGAATGTCTAGAATATCAAGCCAACGTCATTAACGTCATTACGTCATAAACATCTTTCGTCATTGTGGTGGGAGTCACCCATCGTTAGAGACGTGACGGGGGATGAATGTATCAGTCCGTCAATCATCTGTGTTTGGATCATGTGGGGAGGGGGTCCAAGTACGTCTCTCATTTTTGTGGTCTGGACCTCTCAAACATGTTATCGTCTTAACATCTTTCGTCTTTATGGGGGAGTCGCCCATGTTTAGAGATGTGATGGGGGATGAATATATCAATTCGTCTATCGTCTGTTGGGATAATATAGGGGTCTAAGTACATCTTTCGTCTCCACGTCTTTCATTTTTTTTTTTTTTCATTTTTATAGTGTGGACCTCTCAAGTTATCACTCACATCTTCCCCCTTTTACCCTTTATGCATGTGATTATAAAACATCATATTTAATACTCGTTTAAGAAAATACATTCGAACGCATAAGTCATCATACACACGTATAATCACATAAATTCAAGTAATACACATAAGGCACATACGGCAAAACACTTTTATTTTTATAGGAGATGTGTACTCGAAAATTCTATGTATTCACCTCTAAACGGCAAATAGCTAAATGTTATCCCACTTCGTCTCGTAATCCGACCTAATCCACCGAAAGACCTAAGCATAAATATAATTTAGGTTAAGTCTTTACACTCCTCCTTACATTTTATAATCTAAACATATGTGTTAATAAACTATCGGATCACAAATTTGATTTCATAATTATTACCTTTTAAAATATTTATCTACCACCCAAACTCTTTGAATAACCATTAATATTAAACATGATTTGATTTAGCTTAAACCACGTAGGTCATAAATAGATTGTAATTTAAATAGCAAAAGCAATTAGTTCTAATATTATTGTTTAAATCACTTTTCATTGCTTACTTGTATATAGACTAAATCATGTATTAGAATTTAACAGACGTTTATATTACTAAAGGTTGTACATGAATACAGTAATAATTAACTAAGCTAAAGTGAAATGATATCTCTAGTAAATGTTTTAATCTCTTACAGATTGAAACTTGCCTGGAGATATGTGAGCCAAGTGAACTTATTTTTAACAATGGATATTAATTAATTGTGATGAAATGTCCTTTTATCCTCCGTTCTAAACCATAAGGCTGAAGGGTGTGCCAGACGCACACCCGCGTCCTTGTTGAGATGGCACCTAGAACGCGGCCAAACACCGCTCCTCCTCCGCGTCCCCGCGTCCTCCGTCCTCACACGTTCCTGGGGAGACAACCCAAGAACGCGGTGTTCTCCTTTTCTATTGGCTGAACCGGTTCTCTCTCTCCCACCTCAGCTTCTTCTCTTGCGTTCTTCCGGCGAGCACACCCCACGGCCTAAGGCAATTCATATGGATTAGGTTATTCTTCATTCCGTATTTACGACTGGAATATCCATTTAAAGAAGCCAAAGACCAAATTACTCAAATTTCATCTATTTCTTGTTTGACACAATCCATTTGCAAGTTTTCAATTTATATAATTATTTTAATGTAGCTCACGTACCAGTGTAGTCCCATGATTCCAACAATCCCTGCCGGAAATAAATCCCAAGTACAGCATCATCTCTTATGTCTGAAACATACTGCTCCGAACAGCCCATTTCAGCCTCTCATCCATATTCATGCATTCCTCGTTAAGGTCTAGATTTGTCATTCCTTCATCGGGACAAACCACCAGATCGAAACAATCATAGTTAATCATTGACGAACAATATCAACGACTTACATGCTCGGAAGAATTGCATCGAGTCTTGGTTCATCGTCACATCCCCTGGATACACCGGTGACCACTCATTGGAATGTCAATCTACCCTTCTAGTAGTCGTGGGTAACTCGTCACCTTGATCGATACCAAGTGATGACTCAACGGCTGGTCGTGTCTGGGTTGTTTTCTAGCTACCATCGATGTGCATAACCTCGTCTCGGCACTGTCTTGATTGCCGGTACTCCTCTTTCTCCCGTAACTCACTGTGACTCGAACGGGTCTCACAAACTTCACTGTTGAATGTCCTTAGTTGGGTTCTGGTTGGCTTACGGTGCTCCTGGGTCTCACCATCTCAGCCCTACGTTTGTTTTGCATCGTATCATCGAGAGAGCGACCACCTTCTCTCTATCCCTCGTCATCTATTTATCAATTTCGTTTCTCACCTAGAAAACCTCCGTATATATAGGAGCGATCATGTGGGTATCTAGAGATGGAGGGTCCTCATGTCAACCGTAAGGAAGCGAAATGATTTAAAGGAAACAGAAGTTGCGACAATTCCTTGTGTTGAAACTTGAAACGTATATGCGTTTGACAGTTGCATATTGATCGGTGTTATTTGAGTTAAATTGTACGCATGGTTTTGGAATTATCAATATACAACATTAATCCCTCACCTTTCTTTTTTTATTTATAAATCACCCCATCTTTATAAATTTGCACCCTCATCTTTATTCTATTTGATCACCACCTCCCTTTTATTATTATTCGAATTATTTCTAACCCTCACATATTATTAGGCATATTCATATATATTTTGTCAAATAAACATCTTAACCCCTCTAACTTCCATCAACACTTCAACTATATATTCCTTCTTGAAATCTTGACACAAAAGTCGTCTTATAATTCTATCTTTCTTTATGTTTCACGTATTTCATCCTTTAATCAATAAATAATTAAATTTTCTCAATATATTAAACCAAAAAGTATGAACCCGGTTTGCGGGTGTTATATAGGCTATCATTCTACTTGAACTCGGGTATCTATATTCAAAAAGTTTTTTATCTTTAATCTATATATTGACTTTTAATAAACTAATAGTTAGTCATGCAGGTAAGTGTATTCCATTGGACTCGATAGATGTATTTTAGAGAAAGCTTGTTAACACCATCAACTTCTGTGGAAAAGGAGGATATTTGTTGTTATTGAATTTTTATTAACTAATGGTATTTTAATGCAGGTTCTTATGGGGCTTTTGAATGATAAACAATTTCTTATTGAGTTTTCCATAAATGAAATCTCTAATGAATTGGAAAATTTGTTCATCATTCATCCACGGTCATTGGATATGTGGCGTGCATTTCCACACATTATGATTATAGATGCGACGTACAAAACGAACAAATATAGTATGCCTTTTATTCAAATTGTTGACGTAACATCCACCAACAAAACATTTAGCATAGCTTTTGCTTTTATCATTAACGAAAGGGGGGAGAATTATAATTGGGCGTTAACGTGTTTGAAGTTGACATTAGATAAGTGCATGCATCACGTATTATAGTGACGGACAGGGAATTGGCACTGATGAATGCATGCCAACAAGTTTTTCCCGATGCCACTCGGTTACTTTGTAGGTGTCATATTACCAAGAATATTAAAAACCATTGTAGGCAAACTATCAAGTCGCAACATGAGTCGGAATCTTTGCATGCAATGTGAAGTATACTTGTTGACTCTGCAATGTGGATATTATACACTGAAAATTATGGGAAATCCCAATCAATGTTGAGCAAATATCCACGTGTTTTAAATTATCTTTGTTAAACAAATATAAGGAAATGCTTGTCTCCACCTGGATTGAACAACATCCCAACTTTGGAGAACGAACAACAAATAGAGTTGAGAGTCAACATGCAAAGTTGAAGAAGTACTTATGTTCAACAAATTCTTTTCTAGATAAATTTGTGAGCTCAATTGATCGGTTTGTAATGTCTCAACTTACAACAATATATGAGAGTTTTGAAAAGAGTAGAATCTTCATCCAAAACGAACACAATGTATCGTGTTCCAGATTATTGCGGGGTTTTGTGGCACATGAAGCTTTGGATATACTAGTAGGGGAACGTCATCGGGCGAGAGGAATTCAACTTGATTATTCAAACTGTGGTTGTAAACTATGTAATAGTTGTGACTTAACATGTGCTTGTAGTCTATCATTCTACTTGAACTCAGGTATGTATATTCGAAAAGTTTTTTATCTTTAATTTATATATTGACTTTTAATAAACAAATAGTTAGTCATGCAGGTAAGTGTATTCCATTAGATTCGATAGATATATTTTAGAGAAAGCTTGATTTAACACCATCAACTTCTGTGGAAAAGGAGGATAAAGTCATACCACGCAAAACATTCATTAAGGAACCCGCAATTCAAGAACATACGCGTGGACGACCAAGCTTGAAGAAACAACAACAAAAATGCATGTATGATGAAGCTCTAGAAGACGTAGTTATTCAACCGCATTTAAATCTGTTGGGTTGGACGAAAGAGAGTTGAACAAGGAACCGACAAGGCATAGCTCATACATAACCTCAATTCCAGACTTGAATGAGATTCCAGACTTAAACGAAGAGCGTCAATCATGCTACATGCATCCATTAAATGAACGAAATTCCAGTTATATTTCATCATTACATCTCACATATACAAAATGTTATCGGTGATGGAAATTGCGGATCTCGAGCTATATCTGTTTGTCTTGGGTATGGCGAAGATCAATAGTTGTGGGTTCGACAACAACTTATGGAAGAGTTATGGAGCGCATATGATGATTACACTAGAGTGTTCACTGATGGAATCGATGAAGTGCGTACTTCATTGTCTTTCTCAGAGTCGCCTGCACCAGTGCAACACCGGATGCTTATGCCTGAAACATGTATACTGATTGCCAACAAGTTTGGTGGCATCCATACTTTTTTAATCAATGATGGATCCATAACATTCTTTCCTCTTTGGAAAGGCTCGAAAGATTTTTTGTACCATCGGAGCAATATAATTTCCATATGTGTATGATAATCATTACGTGGTGGTACAATTAGAAGGAGACTATCTGATGCCTACCATTTCAGCTTTTTGGAATCGCCACAAAGCCCCGTGCGCAGCTCGATGGGAAGCCATGTATATGTCACATTTGGAACTTTATAGACAACTAAAACCTTGTAATCATGAAACACCCTTTATAACTATAGAGGATTGCTAAAAGATATTATTTTTTGTCTCGTATTTAAACGATTATTAATGAATTTTATTTTTTGTGTCATACTTTTGTGTTTATGTATTGGTTTATATAATTTTTTTATAAAAACGATTTGTTACTTAATATTTAAAAATTATGAATAAACTATTTATAAAAATATTTGTTATTTAACATTTATAAATTAAATAATAATAATGATTTAATCATTATACCTAGCAAGTAATCATTAAGCAATTAAAAAAACCAATAACTAATCATTAAGCAATTAAAGAGTGTTTGGTAAAAGGGTCCATCTAATTATACCCATTTTAAATTCCGAGTTTACCCCTTAATGATTACTTTTTCTTTTTTCTTTAAATAGATATAATTATTATATAAGTGCTTTACTTTTTACCTGGACCTATCTTAAATGCGTTGACCGTGTCTAACACCATAATTCGAGATTTTTTTTGTGAATCATGTTATTTTTACATCATCTATTGATTCATTTTTTTGGTTCGTCAAAAAAACTTGTAAATAAAAAACTTCTTACCTTCCTACCAAAAATTTCCTTCTTATCGGATCCCAATTATATATATATATATATATATATATATATATATATATATATATATATATATATATATATATATATATATATATATATATATATATATATATATATATACATATATATATATATATATATATATATATATATATATATATATATATATATATATATATATATATATATATATGGGTTCAAATGTGAACCACAATTATTGTGTGAATGTAATACCAATTGTGGTCCAATCATTCATAAAGGGTACCATGATAAATTAACAATATAAATAATTAATTATAATTTAATTTTTTCCTTTAATTTAGGTAATTAACTAATTAACCCTAAATTAACTCATTCCTCTCCCCTCTCTCTATCTTCTTATACGACTCACACATGTTTGTTCCCGTATCCCTTGTCGCTGTCGTAGAATACCTCGCCGACGAGGTGCTTGAGTTGGCTGGTAACGCAGCAAAGGACGACAAGAATTAAGCAAACTTCTCGATTTTGATTTATCTTGAAGAACCCTAATGCTGTGTTCTTGAGTTTAATAATAAGGGGGGGGGGGGGAAGGGAAGGTAATGGAAGGGAATGAAATGGAAGAAAATGGAAGGAAGATTCTGAAAATTTGTTGTGTTCTTGAGTTGGAAGGGGATGGAAGGGAATGGAAGGGAAGTTATGTTCTCAAGTAGATAGGAAAGGGAAGGAGATTTATATTTTGACATCTTTACCCTTCATTTTAAAATTGAAATAGTTGCTGTAGGGGTAAAGTAGTAATTTTCATTCATTTCCCTTCCTTCCCCTGCCAAAAATGGGATGGTAACTTTTACATGTATTTTTCTTCCCCCTCCCCTTCCATCCCCTTCCATTCCATTCTTTAAAAAAAACTTAAGAACATAATTTATCACTGATTCCCTCCCTTCCCTTCCATTCCCCTCCTATAAAAAACTCAAGAACATACTATAACTAAAGACCTGGTGCTTCTAGACGGTCTTGTAGTTCTCGATTCAGTAATTTTTCGAATTCTTGTTGCTTCGGTACAATACCTTTCGATGTCTCAGGCTGGTATCTCGCATTCTTCCTTGTCTTTTCCATTTGATTTCTTCTTTTAATTTTCAAGCAATGATTAAACTCCACTCGACGACGTGGATTCACCACGGAACTAGCTAAAGTCCGTCCGCTGCACTTCAACCCTAACTTTGATTTGAATGTGTATTTGTATACAAGTTCGATTTTCGGAGATGCACTTTAGTAATCAAACCTGCCTAATTTTTCTTTCAAGGTGTAGAGATCGATCAGGAGTCCTTTTCGTTTGCGAGAAGTGAGTCAACGTTCATATTCGATTTCCAGTTTTGATGGTGTTTTAGGCATTCTCATTGTGGTTGTTAGCTTTACACATCTCTGCTAGGTTTTATACGTTTCGAATTTCTGTGTTTAACAAGTTTTAGTTATGAACGACTTTTAGAGGTGGATTGAGCTTTGTCACTTGAAGGTGTTGCTTGTTGATATGTGTGTAATTGTTAAATCTATCATGGAGAGTGAGTTTTGTACCAGATGACCTGGTTTATTGTTATACAATAAGTTCATGGAATTCTTCAATGTTAATTCTCTTTGACTGTCATTTTAACTCATTTTAACTAGATCAATGAGTTGTGTTATCAATTACAGGGTGCATCCGGTTTAAGTGTAGGTCTCAACAACACAATATAATATGCATTGGTTACCCATCATCATGGACATGATGAATGGAGATAATGGTATGAAATATCAACTTGCAAAATACCTCCCTTACTCCTCTTATGAAGGTATATAATCTTACGATACTTGTTTTTACCTTTCCCTATCCGGTTTAGATCAAATTTTCAGTTATAATTGATGAATTTTTCATGTTAAAAATGAATATCAAGCACATAAGTTGTTCCTTAACCTAAAAATCTTAAAACCCACCTTAAAGTCATGATTGATATGGTTTATTTCATAACTTTTTAAAGTTTGGTTTTTTATCAGGGTAAGACTATAATAAACATACAGTAAGGATTTCTTTTAAGAATGAAAGAGTGAAACCAAATTATTCTTTAAGAAGATAGGCTGAAAAAAGAGAACTGATAGTTCACGAATGTTGTAGGTAGTCTTGGCCTGTGGAAGATAAACAGAGGTGATGAAAGCGAAGACCAATAGAATGTCTTTTTCTATTATTCAAGAATCTCTTATTATTTAAGAATTTAGTTTATTCTCTAAGAGTTTTAAATTATTCTTCATAAATTCGAGTTATTCACTTGTAATTAATCATTATTCTTCGAGAATGTTTTTTTAAAAATGTTAGTAATGTACTTGCAATTTATGTATTATTCTTCAAGAATGAATATGACATTAATGAAATTTGAATTGTAATTATTATTCTTCAAGAATGATTATGATACTAATTGAAATTTGAATTGTAATTTATTATTCTTCAAGAAATTCATGTATTTTTTAAAGAATATTATTAGTATTCTTCAAGAGGATCAGTTATATACTTGTAATGTATGTCGTATTCTTCAAG